>JZKD02S2043479.1:389884-400849 GCA_000966675.3 Picea glauca
GTCCCCACTAATATTACCACCACCGCAGTGATCCACCACCACGGAATCGCCATTCACAGAGAGAAATCAGAACGTAGTCTCAGAGGTCACTTCAATTTCAGAATTAAAAAGATTTAATACTTAGGTGTTTGTGAAAGGATTTAAATATTACTGCGTAGAATGAATGCTTTGTCCAATCGCCGTGAACGAGACGCAAAATATAAGGTAGTGGGTCTTGTTACAAGCTGGCTTTCCATTTAGGATGAGGGTCGTGTTACAGGCACGTCTCATATATGTACTAAGATTTTAGAGGGACCAAATCAAAAGAGAATTGTTATTGTTGGATAAACATCCATTCTTTATTTCATTTCTTTCAAGTAACACTCAACATCCATCCTCTATTTCATTTCTTTTAATTATTCCAATGACTGAATAATTATCCAACGACTGAATTAATCGAATAATCGGTCAGATATCCTTTATTTTATTTCTTTTAACTTAACTCTCAAGCGCGCATAAAATGTGGAAGGTCTCCGCCGCCCTGTTACTGAGAACCTGCTTTAAATAAAGGCAAATAATTATCCAACGACTGAATCAATCGAATAATCGGTGTAGTGAAGGAAAATTGTATTGACCACAGACTGTCAAAAACAACCTGTATTAACCGGCATTCGTGTTTATGAAGATGGCATAAAAGAAAATTATCAGGAAAATATGATAGAACTTCCAACAGAAGTTTTGACAATCCTATTTGATGTAGAGGAGAAGCAATCCATTTTATATATTTTTTTAAATACTAGACATGTGCCTCCTCAAAGCTGTAAGAATACTCCTCCATCATGGATACAAATTTATATGTTTTTTTAAATACTTACAGTGCATATGTATTCCAATGGCCCTTTCATCTCACTTTCGATGCAATAATACACTTTTGGTGTTTGACGCTCTTCTGACGATCCAAAACGTAGTCAATATGGTAAGTTCATCAATGAATTGTTTTTGGTGTGTCTGAATTACATTATTTATGGTGTCGTCGCAATAGTTTAGGCGATGACAGTTTCCGTCGTAGTGGCAATGACACGTAAACCATATGTTTACGTCGGAAGTAAGATGACATGTAAATATATGTCAGAAGTGAGACAATCATTTGCATCACTGTAAAATTGAGCTTTGGACGACACGTGTCTGTAAGAAACATTGGATGTGAGACACAAGCATAGTTGTCAGAAGTGAGATGGTACCAGAAACGACGTTTGGAGGGGCCAATGTTTTTTCATGATCCCGACAACATCACGTCGAAAGGGTCGTTGGAAAATGACCCAAATTTACTAGTGAGTTGTAAATCGATATCATGAAGTTGTGTTATTGCATATATGTTTGATGTCATTTTGATACCATTTTAGGTTGGGAGGACTATTCCATTGCATCTAGAGAACTCATTTTAATTAGGAACCTCTTTCTTTTCACTCGAAAATGTTTCTTTTTTCCAAAGATACGGCCATTTCAGTGAGATTCAGAGGTATAAAGCCTGAATACGCCCTTTTAAATGTTTGTAGAGGTAATATTTCGATTTATATTTTTTATTTCTAGGTTTTTACTTCTTTCGATCTATGTGTTCTTTTTCCCTATGATCTCTGCAATCTCGGAAAATCAAAAACATAGTGGAAAGGTTTTTTTTATCTATGTATGTTCTTTGTCATGCAATCTGTTTGATCTTGGTAAATCAAAAATAGAGGAAAAAAATTCATTTTCTGGGTAATCTAACCGAGATCTAATGCTTGATGTTATTGAGAAGGGATATTTTTTTCTTCTGTGAAAATATTTTTTTATGCGAACGCTCTCTAAGGTTGTCAACAACAACAACACCCCCAATCCTCCTTCTAAACAGTATAATATGTTTTGCACTATCTCACTTGGTTATAAGTTGTCTTATTAGGTAAGAGGTCTTGAGTTCAAGGATTTTTTTTGTTACTTTTATTGAAAAAATTCATGCATCCATTGTAAAGTGTATTTCACTTAAATTATAAAAGTGAATCACTATAAGTAGTTTTAATATTTTATTTTAAGTTATTTATTTGCCATGCAACTTCCATTTATAAAGTAACTTCATTGTAAAAGTGAGCCCCCTCTTATTCTATAAAAGTGGGTCACTTCATAAGAAACTTATTTGTAAAACTGAGGTTATTAATAGAGGCATCACCACGTGGACCAAATTTTACTTTCCACGTGGCTCTTTGTTTATTGATTATGTCTTTTTTCAAAAGGGAATAATTTTCACATGGTCATGTGGAGTCCAAATGTTTTAATAAGATGGAAGCTTTAGAAGCAACGATGAAGAATCACAACATCAATATTGATTCTTCTTTTTCTTCTTCTTCTTCTTCTTCTTCTTCTTCTAATGGAGATGCACGTTCTACTTTTGGTTTCTCCTTCAATGCAACTTTTACTTCTTCTTTTGGTTAGTGGCTTAATGATTCTAGATCATATTATCATATGACTAAGGATAAAGCCATATTTTATTCTCTAAATGAATGTGACACCAAGAAAATATTTGTTGGTGATAATAGATCTCTTAGTGTTGTAGGGTCTAGAACAATTCAGGTAGATAATGGTCATTTCAATTATGTTTTATATGTTTCAAGTATTTTCTGCAACCTTCTATCAGTATATCAAATTAATCATTTAGGTGAAGGTAAAATGGTAGAGTTTTCACCTCACCAAGTTGTAATCAAGGATCTAAAAGATCCTAAGAATGTTCTTGCAACTAGAGTCACTGATGATATTACTAGGTTGTATAATTTTGAAAACTTTGGGTCATCATCTTTTCCATCAATTTTTGTTTCTCATTCTGATGACTTGAGCAAACTTTGGCATGAGTGATTTGGTCATTTGAACCATCGCTCATTGCAACAACTATATAATAAATAGATGGTGACTAGTCTTCCTCTTGTTTCTTGCATAGAAAGTGTTTATGTCAGTTGTGTTCTCAGCAAACATCATCGGGACAATTTTTGACAAGCACGACCCTTGGAAAGCCTCATCCCCTTTACATCTTGTTCACAATGACTTGTGTGGTCCACTTTCTTCTCCTTCTTTTTCTGGGTGTAATTATTTCTTAACTTTCATTCATGACTTTTCCAAATGAACTTGGGTTTACTTTTTAAAACTTAAGAGTGAAGTGTTTGACAATTTTTGGGCCTACAAGGCCCTTGTAGAAAAACAATACAGTCATCAACTTCAAAGGTTAAGAACAGATAATGGAGGTGAATATGTGAACACAAATTTTAGAATTTATTGCATTGCACAAGGCATCCAAATGCAACACAATGTTCAATATACACCACAACAAAATGGTGTTTTTGAGAGAAATTATTGCATATTAAAATAAATGGCTAAGTGTATGATCCAATCGAAGGGATTAAGTCTAAATTATTGGACGGAAGCCATTAACTGTGAAAATTACATAGAAAATCACAATCCCATAAAGGATCTTAAAAATATAACACCAAAATAAGCATGGAATAAAATTAATCTAGATGTACTTAACTTCTCTCTATTTGGCAGTGTAGCATGGGCTTACATTACTGATGGGAAAAAAATCTCTTTATAGATTAAATGTGAGAAGTATATTTTTGTTGGTTATTTTGAACATGTCAAAGGTTAAAAAATTATTCAACCTCATTCAAATGAAATTATTATTCCAAGAGATGTTAAATTTGATAAAAATATCTTGGCTTGCGCACCTAATTCGACATGTTTTCCTTATTCGTACTACGAGCCATCTTCATCGTGCGTTCATTCATTTCTTCTTCTTCAGATGATGACAACGAGGATGAAAATTCACCTCCTCCTTCTCACCTTCCTTCATATGAGTCCAATGAATATGAACCTGCATCAACACCACCACTTCTTACATGGGTTTGTTCAACATGAGAAGCAGTTGATGATCTTGTCATTGATACTTCAAATCTACATCAGAATAATTCACATTTATAGCAAGCCTCTTCTATTTTGGCTCAAGTTTTAGAGATTCATGATCCAAAGAAATTTGCAGAAGATTCAATTCATCCCGATTGGGATACAACAATGAATGAAGAGTATCATTCTTTCATGGAAAACGATACTTGGGATATTGCACTTCCTCCGAAAGGAAGAAAACTTGTCATATGTAAATAGGTCTACAAAACTAAGTATGCATCGGATGGAAGTGTTGAAAGACACAAGGATTGGTTAGTTTCCAAAGGGTTTTCTCAAGTTGATGGCATTGACTATAATGAAACAGTTTCCCCTATCGACAAAATGAATTATATCTTCCTTGATCTATCCCTTGAAACCTCACATAAATGGGAGGTCCATCAGATAGATTTTAAATCCAACTTCTTGCATGGAATTTCACAAGAATAAATATACATGGAACAACCTCATGGATATTTACAGAATGACTCCAGCGTTGTTTTCTTCCTTAATAAATCTCTTTATGGTCTTAAGAAATCTCCTTGACATTGGTATGCAAAAATGGAAAACTTTCTTCTTGATATTATCTTTTCTAGATGTCATTCTGACCTAATTTTCTATACTAATAAAGTAGGGAGTAATCTCCTAATCCTTGTTATTTATGTTGATGACCTTATCCTCACTAGTAGTGACCAAAAACTTTTAAACCATGTGAAAACTATCACTAAGAAGAAATTTGAAATGAACGACTTGGGATATTTGCATTATTTTCTTGCCCTCCAAGTTTTGCAAACCAAGGAAGGAAATTTTCTTTCCCAATCTAAGTATGCTAGTGACCTTCTTCATCCTTTTCACATGAAAGATTCAAAACCATCCCCTTCTTCCTTCCAGTATGAAGTCAAACTTGTTACCAACTATACTTTTCTCAAAGTTGATGACACTGTGTACTATAAATTAGTTGGTAGCCTCTTCTATTTGACTCGTACCCATCCTGATATTTCCTTTGACATTATTCTAGTTTCCCAGTATATGAAAACACCCCATGAAATCCATTGGAAAGTAGCTAAAATGATCCTTTGGTATGTCTAGGGTATATTTCAGGTCGGTATACATTACAGCTCGGGGGGGACTCCTTTATTGGTTAGTTTCACTACTTCATATTAAGCGGGCAACCCTGATGATCGAAATTCTACTATAGGTTATGTTTTCATCTTTCATTCAGTACCTATCACTTGGGCCTGTAAGAAACGATGGGTTATTTCTCTTTCTTCAGCAGAAGAAGAGTACCAAGCAATGGTTAATGCAATCCAAGAAGACTTGTGGATTCAATAGATCCTTTTAGAGTTTGGATTCCAATAGTAGCATACGACCACTCTCTAGTGCGACAATAAGAGTTTCATCATGCTCACCAAATATCTAGTTAAACATCAGCGCAACAAACACATCAAGATACACATGCAATTCATCAAAAATCTCTTTCCTGATTTAGTTATTGAAGTGCTCTTTTTCCCTATAGAATATCAAGTTGCAGACATTTTCACAAATTCTCTTACAAAAGTGAAGTTTTCCAACATTCGATATATGTTAGGAGTAACTCAGGATGTTTTCATTAAGGGGAGATAGGCTCTAATGCCTCCTTGCTTCTCTTATTGTGTATCCTTTGTAAATCCTTCAATCCTATCCTAAGTTGTTATTAAGAGGGGATTTTAGGATTTTTAGACACTTAGGAGTTAGTTAAGATCAAATTGGTCTAATGTGTTGTTAGGTAAAAGTTTGTTTCCTTAGTATGCATTTTTAGTTAGGTAATCTAAATGTCACGATATGTTCCTGGCATAGAATGATATCACGGTTCATATTTTTTTCAATGTCAATGACTACATTGATTTGTGGCTTAACACCTGATCAATCCATGATCTTTATTTAAAGAGCATGTAGGTTCATTTTTTCGATGATCAATTGTGAGAAACAATCTCACAAATATCTCTATAATATTTTTATTTTTTATTAATAAATTGCTCCAAGTGGCCACGTTGACTGGGGTCGTGGATGTTTCCCAATAGGGGGTTTACCACTTAAATATATCAATGTTTTGATCTTTGATCTGGTTGTGTGAGTGATTACTAAAGGTGTTTGTCCTCTATTGGAATACTTTTGTTGTCGAACACTTTTTGTTTTTCTTGCAGCTATGAATTCTATTATACAAATTATCTTGTTTATTCCTATATTTTGTTTGTTACATGAAGAGCCCTTCTAGGATCATTTTCCTACTCTTCTCATACAATGAAAAGATGATGAGAGGTTTATCATAAATTTTAGTAAAATCATTCAAAGGTTGAAAGGAAAGTGTGAAATGACAATCTAAAATCACAAAGAACATACAATTCATTAACACCAAAAACGATTTTGTGATTTTTCTTATGTTTTCCAAATTCAATTTATATAAATGTTAATATATTATTTTTATTTTGATTATGAGTTGATATTATATTTATCACTATTTTATATTAATTAATTTTGTTGAGTTGAGATGTACCACATTACATTAACAGACATGGCACATCTTCCTTACCTAGATTATATAAAGTGGCTCTCAGTGTAGTGATAGTGCTTTTAACAGTATTGATATCTTAGTGGTCATCCCCCTCCATTATCACTTCATGTTTTAACCAATGTCTCTTTAGTACAACCTCTTTTGAGCCTTTAATGACTTTTATCGATGTTTAAAGTAGTGATAGAAAGCCTCTCATTATTCATATTGGTTAGCTTCTGCTTGTACATTAATGCCTTGATCATAGTCTTACTCACAATAATAATAAGCGCATCCTCTAAAAGGAGGATAAAATAAGGTATATTATACTTAATTTTAAGGTTATTTAGTATGAATCACTTCTATATTTGCTTGATTTTCCTCCAAGTTTCTCTAGACATACTACAACCCCAAACCTCATAGCCATACAAAATCACTAGCATAACGAAGGTATTGAAGAAGAACTTATTTTTTGAACCAAAATTTCATAGCTTTACAATTTTTCTCGAGACCAAAATATGATTTCCAACCTACACTACAATTCCAATTCATTTTGTGATTGTAGATTAATTGGGTTGGTTTTCATTGATGTCCACCCTTGAAGAAAGTTCGGTAGCAAATTCTAGTAGCACAAAGGTTTGGGTAATAGACCTAAGTTTCTTTGATGTATAATGGTAAGATTTTTGATATATTTTCAGGTAAGACTATTTTAGATGGATAGTACATGTCATGCCATTTTCATTGGTATGTGGAACGTCACATAACTCCTCACAGTTTGAGATTTATGGCCTTACAAAGTTAAAGGACCCTCATATGATTGGCTTGAAACCCCAAAAGGTCAAAGAAGTCAAAGTGCTTGGAAAGAAGAAATTATTTAAATAATAAAGTGAAGTGACAAAGTCAAAGAGGATTATTTAAATAATAAAGTGAAGGGACAAAATCAAAGAAGGTTATTTAAATAATAAAGTGAAGTGACAAAGTCAAGGAAGATTATTTAAATAATAAAGTAAATGGAGAATTTTCTAATTATGGAAAGTGGTTATAAGAAGGTTAACCCCAAAATGAGGAAAATGGGTTAAGTGGTCAAGTGGCTATTGGATACATGGACAAGTGACAATTTGGGCAAAGTTGGACATAGGTGACTATGTGGACAAAGTGGCCTAGAAGATGCTTCTAAGGAAGCTACTTGGAGAGTATAAATAAGAGAAAAGACTCTCTCATTTTAAACAAACTTGAGCATATTGAATATATACAGGTGACTGAGGTAACCAAAGTATATCTAAGATGAATTTTAGAGGGAAGGTGAAGTAAAGAAGGCCGGAATTCAAGGGAGGATAAATTCTTTTGATGTTTTCGAAGGTATGTTATTTACAGGGCATCTCACAATTTTCACAATAAATTTTTTTCTAGAATGATTCAGACCGTGAAATTTGGAGGCCATTGATAAAACATATATAAGTAGTTGTGACACAAATTTCATCTTGTGGTTCATTGTATTTTTTGGATTTACACTCCATGGAAAATAGGGTTTGTGGCTAGTCCTGAAACTAGTCTAAAACAAGTGTTTCAGGTAAAAACATCATAACGTCTTTATAACAGATCCAAATTCAGTAAGACCAAATTTTTTGGTTAGAGTAAAGTTTGTAGTATTATGTGTACAATTTTTAGATCCATACAACAAATATTTTGTGTGGGGCACACTCTACAAGTTCACTTTCTAGAATAAGCCAGAATTCAACAAGGTATGCCATTTTTTCTATAACTCATTTTCTGAGAGGTTCCAAGTAGTGAAACCTGGAGGAATTGCATAAACACACTGAAGAACATTATGTACTATTTTCAGATCTCTATTCATTATAGGTACATAGTTATGATTATTTCAAGTTAGGCTTGTTGACTAATCCAAAACTAGTCATGTGAGACTAAAGTAAAGTTTGATGAAGATGATAGTCTCTTGTTGTTAAAGTTAAGGATGGTTTGCAAGTATGTTATCATATATACCAAGTCTATTACAGAGTTACAAATAAGATTTGGATGATGAAATTGATGAGGGATTTTGGTTGAGGTTGAGGTACAGATTGGTGCATGGTTGATGCACTTGTTTATGGTACAGGTTGATTACAGGTTGAGGTACAGGTTGATGTATGGTTGATGAATGGTTCAGGTTACTGGTATAGGTTGTTTGGTATAGGTTTACAACAATATATCTCACAGTGATAGTGTGACAGTGGTTTCATCATTCTACTTATACGTCAGGGTGGTTGGACGGGGCAAGAACATGTGGTCGTATCCACCTTCCGGTTGTCACTAGAGAACATACGGGGTTGTATGATCCGTCTGGTTGTAGCCAGAGAATTGGGGAGTTGGAGCTTTCCTCAGGTTGTAACCTGAGAAACTAGGGAGTTGGAGCCTCCTTCCAGTTGCAGCTGGAAAACAAAGGAAGTTGGTGTTTCCAATGAATGTAATTCTTCAAGACATATAAGAAAAAATACTATGTGGTTTTTTCCCGCTTTGGGTTTCCACGTAAAAACACTAGAGTACTATGTATGTGTATGATTGTTCATTTGTTCATTGTTTATTTACTCTGCAAATATTGGATGATAATGCTACATTGATATAACACTTGCATTATATGGTTAAAAATGATTAGATTTCTCTATTACTGATTCACCCCCCCTCTCAGTAATCCAAAAATTGGTATTAGAGCAGGTTCCTTCAAAAATTAGTTTAACCACTGAAAGATTGATCATGGAGAGAAACAACACGTATAAAAATGGAATACTCCAGTTTGATGGACAAAAGTATGCCTTTTGGAGGATAAGGATGAAGACATATATACAGGCACAAAGATTTGAAATTTGGCAATCAATTGTAGATGGATACACAGTACCAGTAGTTTCGTCAACAAATGACAAAGTTATGAAACCTGGTCAGAATAATTCCAAAGAAACAAATGCACTTCTGAATGGTCTTGGAGAATCAATATTCACCAAAGTTGCATATTGTAAATCCGCTAAAGAGATTTGGGACAAACTTTGAAATATTTATGAAGCAGATTCAAAAGTCAAAGAAACAAAGCTTCAAACTTACAGAGGTCAGTTTGAACAACTAAAGATGAAGGAAGATGAGAACATTGCATCTTACTTTTTATGAGTCGATGAAATAGTAAATGCAATCCTGGGATTGAGAGAAGAAATCAAAGAATCTGTAATTGTTCAAAAGGTACTAAGATCTCTTCCTATGATATTTGACCCTAAGATATCATCACTAGAAGAAAGAGAATATCTAAAGTCAATAAGCATGGATGAACTACATGGAATCTTCATAGCATATGAAATGAGAATTGAACAGGCAAATCCAGATATAAAAGAAGCAACATTCAAAGCATTCAAAAGGTCAAAGAAAAAGGGAAAGAAAAAAAAAGAGCATAGCAGCAATAGTGACGTCTCGTAAGATGATGAAGAAGTGGTCAAATTTGTCAGAAGATTGAACAAGGGAACCAACGATAGATATATGTTGGGTATGTGTTATATTCTTTGCATGTGTGTGTGTGTGGGTGCGTCAGATACGACAACTGCGTTTGACGATCCCTTCACCTAGAGCACTACCGTGTGCGTTGGGCGCTTCCCTAGGGGGGTCTTAGGGGGGGGCAGGTATGCCCCCCATGGTTATGTGCAGTGCCCCGAAATTTTTTTTTGGGCGGTTTTTGCTATTTTTAGCGGATTTGTAAATTAATCCCAGATTAAGGGATGAGGGTTTTGGTATCTATGGAATACCTAAAAACATTGTATATATTGTATGTCTAATGGTGAAATTCGATATAATGAAAATAAGAAAGGTTTTCCCGGTTGAAGGTTTCCGGTATAAAATCTCTGTGTACTCTGTGTATGAGGGATTGATTAATTTATGTATTGCTTAAGAATCTATATGCATTGCTTTACTTCACAGGTTTAAAACTTACATGTGGTATCGGAGCTCGTTTTTGGCTTCAAAGGGACGCCTTTCTTGCTGAGGGTTTGGCTCAGTCTTGATAGATCAATTTTATCTTGGGTCTGTGATAAACCTGGGTTTAGTGGGAGCTTTTGCAGTGGATATTTGAGTAAATAAAGAGGAATGATGAGCTCATATAGAATCGAGATAGAGAAGTTCAATGGTAAAAACTTTGAGTTATGGAAGCTCAAGATGGAGTACCTTCTTGTAGACAAAGAAAAATGGATCGTTGTGGATCCTGGTACACAGCCTACTGGTACACCATCTACAAGCACACAAGATACTGGTACACAACCTACTAGTACACAAACTACTAGTACACCAGTTACTGGTATGTCGAAGGAATATTGGGACAAGTTGGATAGAAGAGCAAGGAGTAGTATTCGACTCTGCCTGGCACATTCGGTGTTGTTGAATGTCTCGGGAGAATCTACAGCCAAGGAACTATGGGATAAGTTAGGGAATTTGTATCAATCAAAGTCCCTAGTAAACAAGTTGTTTCTTCGAAAGAAGTT
>JZKD02S2043479.1:415855-465719 GCA_000966675.3 Picea glauca
TATATATATATATATATATATATATAGGGAGCTTAATGGTAAAGTTGATGAACTATCAAAGGAAGCATTGCCTATTCATGTTTGGGCTTTTGGATTCTATGAATTTTTCGATGGGGAGGAGATTGAGTCAATGGGATTATAGCTATAAATTTTTCAAGTTTTATGTTACACTGTAGGTTTTCATATGAAAAGTAATGAAGGATTGAAGTTTCTATGTGAACTAAAGATTTTTATTTGTGTATAGGATATGTTGAATCTGTTTTTGGCATAAATTAATGCTGTGATGATTTTTCTATAGGATATTGTTTTGAACAAAATGTAGTATAGGAAGATGGGTACTTTTCTATTTGGATTGTTTGGATTGATAAGGTATGTCCAATTCTCTTATGAACAACAATATGTATATTCATCTCTCACGAATATAAATATTTTTTCCTCGGGAGAATCTTTAACTTTACTTTTATGAAATCATTTAATTTGGATTGTGATTGTAAAAATTTATCATAACCATTAATGACATATAATGTTTAATGATTAAATGTGTTTAGAAACAAAAATACTTAAATATCATGAGTGGAATGATTGTGATCTGAATATTTGTGCATTTTTCATATATTGTAATAATAACATTATAATATAATTATATAATAATGATGATGATGTAATAATAATGTTATTTTTTTAATTTTTATTATTCAAAGATTAGAAGACAAAGTTATAATATAATTGTTTACTAAAATCACAATTACTATATTTTATTAATATTTATTTTTTTCAAAGATTGTATTAATTTATATTATCCAACTATTATAATACATGGAATTTATTTAATTAAATGTAAAATATAAAATATAATGAATAATAATAAAATTTTATCTATATACTTTTAATGAAATAATGAAATGGTTTCACAATTTTTTACTCTATTATTAATTTTATGAATCTTCTATTAATAAAGTATGCTAAGTAATGTATTTCCTTGATTTTGTATTAAAATGTATGAAAATATTCGATTTGGTCAACCAATGAACAAAACTATGTGAATAATTGCTCCTATAGAATGTTAAATTTTTATCTATTTTAATAATAAAGTTATAATAATTGTTCATTAGATTTAAAATAGTTATATTTAACAATTGTTATTATTTTAAAAATATAATTAATTAAATGTATTTAATTAAATTTAAATTATTAAATATGAAAATAAATTCATTAATAATAATGAATTTCAATCTTTGTTTTCAATATTTGGCTTCCATAGTAGAAATTTATATCTGAGCTTTGTAGGGTTGGATTATAGTGGGAAAACTTTAGAGACTAAAATTCATTATTTGTCTTGTTTTCTTCTAAACGTAATCTGCTAATTTCTATTTTTTTAAATTATTCACCCAAATTCTAATATGGGATAAAATTATTTTACTCTATAAGTTATCAATATTTTCTAAAAAATATATAAATACTTAGAAATTGGAATTGGAATACTTTTACAGAAATATCACCAAACATTTTATAATCAGTGTTTCAAGATTTGGTACAATTGGCAAAGGTTTCTATACTTTTAGATAAGTATGGATCTTTAAAATTTTCCTTAATTGTGACTAGGCTCTAGAAAAATACACTTTTAGAATTTCCACGTCCTTCCTATATTGACACTTATTTCAAGGAGAATATAAAAATAATGATTAATATAAATTTATATGATTAGAAAACTAAATGATGGAGTGGAATACGTGAAGGCCATAATAGTTGCACTATTTAAGGTTGGGAATGTCATTAAAGTTGGTAATACCAACACCCCAAGTGTGATTCCATAAAGCATAGATGTTGCATGAAGTTATTTTGTTGGAATTTTCCTTAGAAGTTTCATCAACGTAAGTATCTATTTATTTGAATTTTGAATTTTTCAAACAATAAAAAAATTTGAGGTTCAAATTTTTAATATCTTCTTTTTTTTGTTAAATAATTTAAAATAAATATTTACTATTGTATCATATGAATAGGTCACCAATTTTGTGTTAGATCAATTAATGTTGATTAATTCAAAGGTTAACATAAACATATGTTAATACAATACAACATGAATTTACTATAATAAACAATAAATATGACAATAAAAATATATCAAAACCACATCTTATGCTTGTACTATTTAATGTATTTTCAATATGGTTGTAGTAAATGGTTGTTAGATTTTCATATCCAACAATATAAAATTAAGGGAAACAAACATAATTGGCCATTATATATACCCATAATAAAATGAGACGTCTATAATATAAATGTTGAAACAAAGCATTTGCATATCAGTCTTTATTTCCATCACCATAATTATATTCCACACTTTCCATTATAATATTGTTGTTCTCAAAAAGATGTTTATATATAGGATCATGTCTCAGTAGAAACCACCAATCCCCATACAACACATCTAGGTAAAAAAACAGTTTGTTGCAATGTTTTGAGAAAACATAAGGCTCTTCAGTTTCAACCCACATTTTTTTAGAGTTAATACATATTATCCCACTATCACGATCTTCCTTTACATTTCTCCAATCGAAGGTATCCCATAACTTGGAACAAAAATTAACACATTGAAAATATGAGAAGTCCACTTGCATGATCTTTTATATATTTCCAATGTAACCTAACTTGAACCCTCTATTAGGTTTTGGTCATGGTGGCTATCACGACTAGATTAATGAAATTCAACATCCACTTTGCAATATTGTGTGGTGTGTCCATCATTGACAAACTCAATATGAAAATGATGTCCATATGCCCACATAGATGTGAGCAAATGCACCTGTACAAATGTGAACAAAGTATGGTGTCATATGTCTAATAACCCGAGCATTAATAAAAACATAAGACATGTTACAATTCAAATGTGAAATATTATAAATTGAACTTGGTACTTAGAGAGGTTATTACAGAGTTGTTGCACTTGATCCCTAAGTTTAGTGGATCAAGATCTTCTCCACGTGGGTTATGACTGGACACTGCATATTTCTCTTATATCTGGTCAACCACCAAACTATTGGAACATATTTTTGGTATATTTTATTTTAAATAATCAAGATAAAGCATGCTTCTACCATTCAACCATCTGAATTTTTTATTGTCACTGTCTTATTTCTTTATTTTCTCTTCATAAAAATTTGTATTGTAAAGAATGAATTTATCAATGACGTCAAATTTTAAATTTTTTTATGTATACAAGAATTCAAAATGAATAGCATGAGATCAAATATATATTATCAACTTAAAGAATGAATTTATTGGTGGTATCAATTTCTAAATTCATTGATGTATACAAGAATTCAAAATTAATAGCATGAGATCAAATATATATTATCAACTTCAATGTAAGAGGTTTCTTTGTACTAAATTGACAAAATATAAGTGACTTACTCTTTATCAAACACATTTTTTCGTTCATTTGGAGTAGCTCCCCTTCCCTTTTTCCTCATTTTGTTGGTCATCCAAAGCCACTGACCCTAGTTTGTAGTCAATTTTCTTTATGTACTCATTGGAATAATAAAACTAATCGTATACTATGTACCCCTCTGACATAGAGCCCTCTATTTTTTCCCTTCGTTGAAAAAAGCCCTTCAATTTTTTCATGTACCTCTCTAAGAAGAACATCGAATGACATCAGAGAACCCTAACTAATTCAACCTCATTAGGTAGGTGAACTAGAAGATGGAATTACAAGTTCGTAAAACTCATGGGTGGTTCCTTCTCAAACATACAAACAATCTTAGTGGTCTCTCAATACCACCATGGAATGTTATCCATATGAATATCCTTTGATGTGATCCAATGTACAAATGAAGATAATTTTGATATGGCATGTCGTAGTTCTTGGGGGAAGTCATGGTTCACAAAAACATGGATAAACAAATGATAATGACACGACAAAATAGACACACAAATCATTAGTTTCCATAAAACTATGAGTGCATAGAATATTTTTACCAACAATAAAGAAGAAGAATCACGTGTTTAACATACATACCCTTAGAAGGTTCAGATGGTCATGTGATTTGAACCCGAATAAATTCCCTTCTATAGTGAAGAAACATCTTAGACTTGACCCATATGAAGAAGGTGCCTTCACACCCAATATAACATCTTTCACCATAGAAATTTCATCTTTCTTCAAAATCTATATGACATCACATTCTTTAAAATACCAAGAGGGACCAACCTCTCCTCTAGTTTCTTTTCTTCATCAATGTCTTCTTTTAGTATTTGAAGCAATAAAATCTTTCCTAATGTGCAATGTGTCACTTTTATTCGATGATATGTGTCTTCCTAAATAAGATGAAACATGTTTTAATATATGCATCGAATCTAGTAAGTGGCCAATCTTAAGATGCTCCCAATATGGAAGCTCATAAAATACAAATTTCTTTTTCATCCCAATTGGAATTTTCTCAACATAGGTGTCAAAAAATTCAATATCATCGAACATAGGTTCCCCATTTGAATCAAAAAATTATACCATTTCCTTCTCCTTCTCTGTGTCATATGCCCTATTCCAATCTATCAATGTCATTATTTTAGGTCTTCGGGTTCTCTCTAGTTTACAATTGAAAGAAGATGCAACTTTTCTATAAGGGTGGTCTTCTAGGAGGAATACCCTATAGAAGTCGTACACCAGATTTCATAGGTGGTTGGACCACCTAACCTTTGTAGAAGCTCCACAACATATACATACATGATATCGTTTTGTTACAAGACCTGTTATACTACTGTAAATAGAACATATTAGTTTCAAAAATACAGTTGCACCAACTAAAGTACACCAAATAAGATTACATATATAAAAAAAATCAAACATCATGCTTACCAGAGAAAACACCTAATCCTAGAAAATCATGAGTAGTGTACGCACATACACCATACAATGTAAAATACCTCTCCATTGGGATGGGTATTGATACATCATATATAGGTATCCCTTCCCATAATTTCTTAAATTCATCAATTAGTGATTGGAGGTAGACATTAATTCTCTTTACTTGTATTCTACCTAAGAATATAAGAGACATCATAAGATTTTCATTCATCACATGGACAACGATGGGGGGATATTGTTATTGATCACTACCATTGGCAAAAAGCAATAGTTAGTTTTTTGGAGGGAACACGAGTTAACTCCACCCATGGTTATGCTTAATCATAGGCTTTGTGCTTCATCCTTGAATTTATCAAGACATGTATCTTCTATAGTCTTCATGACTATTGAATCTGTTGGGATTCACATAACCCTTGGCTCACTTATTTGTGAGGCTTACCACCCATGCAACATGGATTATTGTTTGCAACAAAAGAGCCTTTAAATCCTTGGAATTATAGGCATGTACCTCAATATCCTATGAGGAGAACCATGTCCCTTAACCTTTTTTTAATTTATGGTACCTATCATGCACACATTTTGGACATATCTCTTTGTCTGCATATTCGTTTTTGTATAGAAAACAATCATTTGGAAATGTGTGGTCTAATATGTACTCGATACCCAAAATTTTTAGCATTTTATTTTCCTCTGTGCAACTATCATGCAAGAAATTATCTCTTGGAAGTACCTTATCATTGAGCAACTTGAAATTAGTGAGAAACAAAAATGAACACTATCATTAAGAATGAAAAAAATCAACCATTTTCTTCCTTCATTGTATGAAAATATTCCTTAAAAAATTAGGATATTTAATGGTTAGTTACATAAAAAGTGTCAAGAAACACATGTATGACATACCAAACATTTATTTCAAGTTTTACAGTAACATTTTTATCCCTATTTCGGTAGACCTTGACCCCTATCGACCAAAGAGAGGGGTGGTGGAAGCATATTTCAAGATTTCAAAGAAGGTATCTATGACATCAACACCATCTCCTAGTTCATTTTGTTGGAATTCATATAATGATATTCCCTATTTGTCTTGGCTATCCTATAAGAAATAATCCATACCAACCTTGATATATTTTCCTTCGACCCCAACATGTGAAGAACTAGTGTTACTATAGAGGTTTTGAATTGGTTACTTGGGCTGTAATGGAAATTGAACAGGTGGTTTATTCAACCATTCTCAGTATGATTCCTCTCCAAGATGTGCTCATTTAACAATAATATCGTGACTTGAAATCATAGTGGAGTGCAACGTTAGATGGTAGATAGGTCACTTGTCATCAAAATCCTGATTGTAAAAATATTGAACATCAGATCGTTAATATTAGTAACACAATGCATTTAATATGTTCAAACAGTATACTGAACATTTATTAGAAGCATGGAATTTTTTTTTCCAATAATAAACATGCAACCGACCACTTTATAAAATAAATGTTGAATTAAGCAATAAATTTACATTAGTTCCATTGAAAATTCAAAAATACAATTACTCAATCATTTTTCTCTTACACCCTACAAGGTGTCTACATAAAAGAGATGTAAATCATGGTGTAATATCGTTGACCCAGGATGGTTGTTGGAAGATTGCATGTTATGATTGGTAGGGTAAAGAAGTTTTTCATTCTCATCAAACATATACTTGTGATATATTTCTCCCGATAAGAGATTACAAAATTTTGGGACTATTGGAATAGCTTGCACATCCGAACTTGATCATGAATCTTGATCCTAAAAAATTCAATGAATAATTATTCAAATGTACCTACATACATAACATAAATTCAATGAGATAAATGAATTATAAACTAAATCTAGATGTACTGAAATCGGTGCGAGAGAACTTGAAGGAATTGCAATGATATGGAATATGAAGAATTGGCCATTGGATATTATAATTCATTTTTTCCTGCATTTGAGCCAAAACCGTAATCTTGGAAAGCATAAAAAATTATGACTTCAAAGATAATTTTGAATAAATGTTATAAATTAATGATGAGTTTAATCATATAAAAACACCTCAATGTGTTGTTATAAAACAAAAGCATTGGTGTTTTAAATTGTGAGAAGCATTGAATACTGAACTTTGTTATTGCCTCCACAAAGTAAAACCATCACAAATTTAAATTTGTATGTTTTCATTTCCATTTTGCAAATTAATTTTTTTTTTTATGCATTAGTACTCACACATCACACTAGTGTCGTACAAACTATATAGCACACCGACTGAAGCAAATTAGAAAAATAGTGCATGCTTACTATCAATGCATTGAATTTTATTATGAAAAAATGAGTCAGTGCATTATACATACACATCACACTGGTGTGCTACTAATTGTATAGCACACCGAAAAGTAAGTTACAAAAAACAAACAATGTGTATGTTTATCATCAATGTGCTAAAATATACAATGAAAAAATGAGCAAGAATTTTAGTTTTTGTGTTTATAAATGAAAACCCTATTCATTCTTTCATTCTTTTTTAAAATTTCATAGAGGTTACTTGTACAAGAAAGATTTACTAGCAAAGACTTCGAAGTGGGTGGATTTTTTTGAAGAGACAGATTCAAAAGGGATTGTCGTAGGTCACATACAAATCTATAGAGCATAAATTTTAGGTATATGATTTCATTATATTAATCATCTTAATCTTTCCCCTATTTGATTCAATCAATTTTCAATGCATTCCCCCCCTCTCCCACTCCCCAAAAAAAAGGATTTTGTAGTTACCTTCAATATTGGAAGCCCTAATTTCCTCCCTATTTTTCTTTCTTTCCCTTTTTGTATTTCATAAGGGGAATTTTCTTTTAAGAAACTTTTTTATAGGGTTTTTTATTTATATATGGGGCATTTCTTATCCATTTGAATGGAACCACTCATTCCATTGGACCTCAAATTGGTCTATCATTGTTGGGTTTTTTTAAACACCTTTGTGATTAGTGGTGCACCCTATACATAGGCAGAGCATCGGTGAATATTTTCATGTCAATGGCATAGCTTGATTTAAATTAGAAATAATATTGTTGGAAATCATTTTCACAGTCAATGGTGCACATTGTACATAGATAAGCATTGAGGTGTATTTTCTTATAAAGAGCACCATTGAGTTTAAAATGAAACTAATATTTATTTTTATATGGAAAATTCCATGTCTTAAATTTGTTCACAAGTAGATGGTGCGTAATAAACGATACTTAGGAAGTGGTTCTTTTATTAATTCATAAAGAACCAACTGAATACAACAATTTGTAAAACATTTTCAATTTCTCAACGATACTGTTATCATATACCATTGCTTATAAATATGGTCGATGCACCATTGTGTATACATATGGTTGAGGCACCAATACGTATGAAGTTACTATTTCTCGGAGATTTTGAAAATTACAAGGGACAAACGAGGGTAAAACCAATACATGTAGGTAGGGATGTACAAAAAAGTGTAGAAGGAGATGATAAAAGAAATGAACATAATTGTGTGGTGAGAGGAGTCATTCCAACTACAATATGCATTAGAGGTATGTAATCATTCATTTAATCTTTTATGTACGTGGAATTTAATTATCGTGTGAAATACTAATTTTCAATTGTTTTGTTGAAAAAAAACAAAAACCAAATTCAACATATAAAATAGGAGAACAAGGAATAAAAAAAATTGATCACAAACTTTGTTACTATTTACATCTTCAACCTTACTTAAGGTTTAATATTTATTGTGATCTTTATATTTAAATAATTAATTTATACATGTCTATGGATATCTTCTGAAAGGTGCTAAGATACAAAAAGGATCCAACCCATGAGCAAATCGCGGATAGCAACGACACCACTAGCACCTTAGCACCGCTCAGTGACCCACCACCACGGATTCTCCAGTCAGAGAGAAATTGGAACGTAATCTCAGAGGTCAATCCAATTTCAGAATTAAAAAGAGAAATTCAATCATGCAATTTTTCTTAGGCGTTTGTGAAAGGATTTAAATATTACTGTTTCTTGGGACTGGGTCTTGTTACAGGACCTGGACCTTGCTGCGTGGCATGCATGAATACTGCAGGTCTCATATATCTATTAATATTTTAGAGGGACCAAAGCTGAATTAATTGTTAAACATGTAACGAATAACAAATTAAATGAGAATCGCTATTGTTGAATAACATCCATTCTTTATTTCATTTCTTTTAAACGTCCATCCTCTATTTCATTTTTTTAACTAATCCAATGACTGTATAATTATTAAACGCTCATAAAATGTGGAAGGTCTCCGCCACAGTGTTACTGAGAACCTGCTTGTAGTAATGACAAATATTAATTGTAAGAATCGCTTATAAGGATTTGTAAGTTATTTTGATAATTACATTTATAAGTATTTTATATTATTTTTCTAGAAATTATATTATATTAATTGTAAGACTTGTTAAAAAGGATTTGTAAGCTATTTTATAATAATAATAATCTATTTTTAAGGTCATAGTCAAGCCACATCAAATTGGTGTATGAGACTCTTTTGTTTGTGGGACACGATTTGAGTGGTAAAGTCTAAGGTGGTATACATACCCTACCTCCCTCTGTATTTGAACTTGTGACTTCTTAAGAGGAAACACATGTTCTTAACCATTAGACCCACTTACGCTGTATTTTGCGATTTTACTGATAAAGTCTATAAAGGTATACATACCCTACCCCCTCCGAATTTGAACTTGTGACCTCTTAAGAGGAAATACATGTTCTTAATCATTAGGCCCACTCAAAACTGTGTATTTGTGTTTAAACTACTTTATATTAATTTTTGAAAAATTATATTATATTATTGTAAAACTTGTTCAAAAAGATTTGCAAATAATTTTAATACTTATAATATGATTATTAATTTCACAAATAAGAATTATTATTTCTTCTTAATGGTTGAATTGAAAATATATGATTATTAATTTCACAAACAAGAATTATTAATTTTTTTAATGTGATTATTAATTTCACAAATAAGAATTATTAATTCTTCTTAATGGTTGAATTGAAAAGATATGATTATTAATTTCACAAACAATAATTATTAATTTTTTTAATGTGACTATTAATTTCACAAATAAGAATTATTAATTATTTTTAATGGTTGAATTGAAAAGATATGATTATTAATTTGACAAACAAGAATTATTAATTTTTTTAATCGTTGAAGATATATGAGTAAAAATGAAAAATTATAATTAATTGGAAAATATAATTATTAATGTATAGAAATTAATGGTTTTGTAAAACAAACAAATAATCATGATGATTTTTTTTAAGTGGTTTTTGTAAAAGATGTGTTCTGTTAGAAAAAGTCAACAAGTGAATTTACTTTCACCATTTTATGATTTTCTTTGTATATATTATCTTTTCTTCATTTTTCTTTAATGTAATTTTGGAGGAGGCAAGTTGTGACTTTTAATTTAGAATTATTAATGGTTTTCCAAAACAAACACATAATCACTATGATTTTTTTAGTGGTTTTTGTAAAAGATGTGTTAGGTTAGAAAAAGTCAATCAATGAATTTACTTTGAATTTTTTATGATTTTCTTTGTATATATTATCTTTTTTCATTTTTTTTAATATAATTTTGGAGGAGGCAAGTTGTGACTTTTAACTTTTTTTAATCATTTGTAATTAATTAATGAGAAATAAGTTGCAAAAGAATTGACAGCTTTTAAGTAGTTGGTTTTAAGTGTCAACAAAAGTATGTTAAAGCATAAGATAAGAATAGAATGTTCTTTCAAGTGAACCGTTGTTTTTCAATATGTATTTTGACAATAGCTTGTTTCGTGACTTATTTTATTTATTTAGCAATAGCTTGTATTTAGTAAAATAAAAAATCAATTATGTATATGTCTAGTGGAAAACTGGTTTAGAAAATAACCTCTTGTCCAAAGAATTTTTTTTCATGATTTCCAAAACTAAAAGTCCTAAACAAAACTTCATGAATCTTAAAATTGTCACTCAAAACCTCATTAATTCCCTCTTTGAGAGTCTTTATCACTCCTAATGAGCACAAATTAGAATTTTTCAATGCATTGCATAAAAGGACATGAATATCTATCTAAGTTTTGTGAAATATCATATTAAGATTTATTACTAGAAGCACATGTTGGTTTTTATTACTAGATGTGATTACATAGTAGTTCTTAATATTGATCATGTAAACCTATTGAAGTTTCATAGTGAAAAGTGTTCTTTTAAATTAGGTTAGACTTAAATTGTTTCATTCAATATTTATATGACAATTGTACCTAGAAGAAGGTTATTCTTATTATTAAGACACTAACCTATATTCAAACCATTATAACATACATTCAAATTTTTTTTACACTTATATTCCATGATTAAGTAGTGTGAATATATTTATTTTAAAAATTCATAGGACTTGTCAATTCCTGCTAGCTCAATCGGTTAAGGTTTGGGTTTTGTTTGCTAGGTGACTCGAGTTCAATTCCATTACGGTGTGCTTAGTTGGAAGGAGACACCCAAAAATCCATCCATGTTAAGGGTTAGTGAGGCCTAATTTTTTTTACAAGAGATAACACATTTGAGATAAGTATACCTACTATTATTGATCTTTTTTTTTCTTTCTTCAAATCGAATCCCTAGTTTGGAGAGGAATCCTAATTTTTTTTACAAGAGATAATACATTTGAGATAAGTATACATTTGAGGAATTTAACATGCTGCAAGAAACATGTAAACTTACAGGATGTTTCATTACTTTTGAAAATTACATACTTCATAAAGTATCTTATTATACTTATATTAATTACTCTCACTTTTAGTAAAACATAGAGATAAGATGAAAACCAAATAAGTTTACTCAAAGAGTGGTGAAAAATGTTGTATAAATACAGTGGCTAAAATGATGGTCGCACAGCCAGTGCAAGCTAATAATGGTATCTCATTATGTGTTAATGGCAATGAAAACATGGAAAAAGAATAATCTGTTAACTTGGAGGAATGATTCGAAGTACTTTCACAATGAATTTGAATATGTTGTAAAAAAACTAAATGTTGAAAATTGATTAGCTTTTTGAACATATAATTTTTTTTTTTTGTAAATAAGAAAGTTATATTATGTATGGTGCCTGCTATGGCTGGAAAAAGGTTCCAAAAATACAAAAGTAACTAGCTGTAGTTGTTGGACTGCCCCAACAGAGGGGAAACCAGTCCAGTTAGCTTCCAAGTCATCTGTCTTAGACATTTGCTGTAATTTAAAACAAGTAAAGTCCAAAATATAAGCCACCTAGCCTAAGACAACAACAAAGAGCTAGACACCTGGCGAAAAGCCCAGCCACGCAGCGCCGAGATCCTCTGCCCAGGTTTCTGTCGTAGGTTTGTTCGGTTGTTCGTCCCCACGTTGCTCCTTGCGCTCCTCTCGTTCAGTGTGCTCTGGTGGACCGTTGTGCTCCACTTCTTTCTACCGTGATGCCGCTTGCCGCAGCATGTCATCTAGACCTGTGTCAATTTCCCCCCCCGGTGTGATGCGAGTAGGGTCCAAGGGGAGGTCCATTTGCATGGTCGAGAGGATTTGTAGAAAGGTGGCCACATTGTCTTCGGTGGCTTGCAGTCGAAACTTGAGGTCTGCCACCTCTCTTCTGAGCTCGAAGACTAGGTCGTATAGTATGCCCAGTCTGTCTCTGAAATGTTCGTTGTCGGGGTGGGTCGCCTGGTGGAGATGCAGTCGTTTGGCTGCTCCGAAAGCCCGAGGTTCACTTTGCCAGGTACTCAAGGAAGCCGGGAAGGACATGGACGCAAATAATTGCATCCGGGGGTCTGGAGGACAGCGAGGAGTCGTGGGCGTACCGTACGGAATGGAGGCCATGGCGCGCGAGAGCTGAGGCTGCTGAGGAGGCGTGGTGGTCAAAGGTCTGCGACGTTTAGTCTGCGCAGGAAGCGGGGAGGTGCCAGGGGGCAGAATTGGGGGATGGGTAGAAGAGCCTGTGATCGGGGAGGTCGAAGGCGAGAGAGCTGGTTTGCGAGGCCTCCAAGGGGAGCCCCACTTGGGCTTCCCTCTAATACATTCTCTCATGGGTGTAGGTGGACGGTGTTTTGCGCGAGGAGCAAGGAGCCAAAACTGCTGGTAGCCAGTGGACCAAATTGCAGAGCAAGCCGGGTTGTGCCTGCGTCGTGAAGGGAGGAGCCCTTCCAAATGCAAGCAGGGAGGAATAACAAATGCAACAAGCCAAGCCATGTTACAGATAGCGGGGAAGCAAAGGGTGGCGTAAATGCCCCTGACCTCGCCCATCAAATCCATTATATGCGCCTTAATTCCGTAGGACAGCATTGCCCTGCTGCATGGGGCGGTCACGTGCCTGCGTGTGGGTCTGCAGCGCGTCCGGTCCCATTCTGTGCCACGGGGATTCCATTAGCACCCCATCCGGGGATTTTTGAACATATAATTTTTATTTTTAAAATGTGTGTATGTTATTTTTAAATTTTTTGTATGTTTTTTTTTTATGTAAAATATAATGTGTGGGTAAAATCATGAATATGGGTTACAGTTTTGCTTGTTTTATGAGAAAAAAAAATAAAAAAATTCACAAGCTCTTCAACTTCCGGCATACAATTTTTTTTTTTTTTATTTAAAATTTCACTTTACAGTAAAAAAAAAACTTGTGAAGAATTTTGTTAGCTTTCCAATGACTATTCTTCAATTTTTTTTTATCACGATTTGATATGTCAATTTGACAATTGTTTAACAGTATGTTTCTTAAACATGAAAGGAATGATAATGAGTAACTTTTTTCTACAACAATGTATGTATTATTAAACTTATATTTTTAAGAAATGAAATATACAAAAACAATCTACATAGACTCTATTTTATTATGACTATAATTTTGAATCTAACGGATGAATATTATAATTTCTAGAATTTTTTTAAGTTGACCAAGATGAAAACGTTGCACATTTTAAACACATGTTTTTCTACACCTTGTATCTATCTTAATTTTTACTTAAAACTAAAATCTAAATATACCATTTTGAAAAGAACAGTGTAAGGATTATGAATATATTTTTTTCTAAATTTTTCACTGTATATTTTTAGAGATACCGATATTTCATTTCATCGAATCATAATGTCTACTGAAAATATTATGCAATGATTTTTAAAAAAAATTAAATAAAATTAGATAAAAATAAAGAAAATGAAAACAAATTATAGGAATTGAAAGTAGATTCAATTTTGGAAATGATGGTGTCATTTTCGAAACCAAAGTTCATGTAAGCTTGGGGGAATTCTTTGGTTTCTGAATACAGTCCCAATTTTTAGTTTTCAACCAAAATAATCTTTCGACTGAAAAGTATTTTTGTTCGACCGAAAGGTTTATTTTTAACGGATTCCATTAAAAATAAACCTTTCAGCCGAAATATGCTTACCGCAGGAAAAACAATCATCCAAAAAATCTTGTACATGACTATCGAGGGCACCATCAGGGCATCGTTCGATTTGACGTGCAAACTTTAAGCCAAACAATGTTTCGGCTAAAAAAGCCTATCTTTCGGCAGAAAGTAAAAAGAGTTCGGACGAAAAAATGTCGTGAGGAATTTTGGAGACCCGATTCTCACAAAAGTGTTACCCAGCTTCATGATTTTACCCATGTATGTTCTTGTTAATCCTAGTGTTGAGTACCTAAATGATGGAATTTCCTTAAAAAAATTGTAGAATTGTAGAGAACACATTCCTTTTATGCATGGCTATTTTTTCAAAATTTATAATGTTAATTTAATATTTTTAAAAATTATGAAAGTTATTATATCCTTGAAATTACAAGGCCATATGTTAGTGTAGGTGTGAGGTTCTTAACGTAATAAAAAAAAAATATTTATTTTTAGATTGTAGATATTGGTATGTAGTAGCTCAATATATATATTTTTATAAAACAAATTAAGGCAATAAAATGGTATAGCAAGAATAAAAGATGTATGTATTTTAAGATTAATGTTATAGAAAGAATAAAAGATGTATGTATTTTAGGATTTCGATATATGTCAAGGAAAAAATATATTAAAAATGGTAAACAATATTATTTATTATTTTAATTATATATTTGTAATCTACCTGGTTGACTCTATATGTGTGCGTAGTTTCATCGATGATGGATTTATGTAGTCTATACAAAAATGATGTGAAAAATAGAGATATTGAGAGCCATTTACAAAAATGGAGGTTTTGATGTATTTACATCCCAAACCACCAAGTTTGTCATTCCGAACCTAAATCTAAAGAAACCAATTCAGAAAACATGTATGTTAAATGTGTCAATCCCGCACCAAAAAATTGAATGAAAACAATGCACATGCACTCTAAAGCGTACAAGCATTCCTATAATGCACACATGCTTTTGTGACTAAGCTTACTTGTGCAAAAGGAATGTGTCTAGAAGTATAAATAAGATCACATGAGGAGAATAATGGGCCTTGTTCCCTAAATGATATTTGTCAATCTCAATAGCCATGAAAAATACCTACTATGCACAAAGATTTTGTAGCTATAGAGTTGAACACATCCTCAAATGACCACACAAGAACCTTGTATGGTATCACTAGCCTCCTAGATGGATACAATTGATTCAACAAAACACATTCCCTGAACGAGAATGTGTCTTAGACCAACACAACAAATAATTATTGGGGATATGGTTAGTGTTTTTTAGCATTCAAGTGGGATATGAGTTCCATGAGTAGGTTTTGTGCACTGAAATGGGTTTCAAGATATAAATAAGTAAGGAATGGAGTAAGAAGATTAATCCCTAAATGAAACTTCTAGAGCTTAAGTGATATGGTTAGGGGAGGAGAACAGTTGAGCTCTGATGCAAGAGCATTTGCCTCCAAAATCGAGTACATTTGAATAGGCCTAGGGGGGTATTTGTAAGTGAATTTAAATGCTTGTAAATTTCTAAGTTTTCATAGAATTCTAAAAAGTTTGTATTATTGGATTGTAATGCATTGTAATTAGATCTATCAAACATATCATGAGAGGTTATGGGACTTAGAGATATCCTAGGGGTAAGTTAGAGATATCAGTAGGATTTTATGGATATAAAAGATCTCAGGGATTGATTTAGTGGAATATTGTTAGGGTTTGAAACAATTTTTTTTTCACATTCATTTGCATATATGATGTAAGCCTAAGGGCATATAGGAGAGGCCATCCAACGAGGAAATCAGGCCAGAGTGAGTGAAATTATGAAAGGACATTAGAAGAGAGAGGCCTTATAAAAACCCTATGTACAATAAGTGTACAATTGAATACTAGAACCACTCTATTTTGAATGTTCATGGAATTGTTTGTTCGAAGACCTCTATGCATTGTTGTGTGTGATTAAATATATGCAATATTGAATGTTGCAGGCATAAATGATTGAATAATGAATATTTCCTTCTTAGATTGTGTGTGCAAGTTCGGATCCAGCGTGATTAAATCTTCATATTATAGAAGACAAATCATAATCGATCATCAAAGAGATCAATGATCCTCAGGATTTGAGGATAGATTAGGTTAGCTTGACAACAAATTGAGTCGAAATGGGACAAGAACAGTGGAACAAATCCTTTGCATTCATAAAGAAACAACAACCATTTGATCGAATGATTGATCATGATCGTTGATTAAATTCCAAGTTATCCATTTACGTGTTTAAATTGGAAGGATGAGATTTGATCTTGAGAGGAGGTTATCTAGAAATACGGTGGAAAATGATCCTTCAATCGACGACTGATACATTTGAGGATATGACAGTCAAAAATACTTTCGGGGTAGTATATTCAGAATCCAAGACTGAAGGATACTCCCACGAGAGGATTTTGAATAACGGTCCATATTGATGGATGAAAGACCCTGACCGACGATGCAACATTTTTTGGGTGATCCAAATCAATAGTTGAGTGTGAAATGATAAACAATGTATATTGATCAGGAAGAGGAAGATCAACGAAAAAGACATATTGTTGATCAACGACTAAGATCTATTTGGGATTGAATATATCCATGGTTAAGAAGCTACATGTTCCAGTTGAATTGTAGAAGGATAAATCCAAAGTGAATGAGGGCGAGTGATCATGATCGTTGATAGCAGGAGATTGATGATTGAGAAGAGAACATGTGGAAATCATTAGTAGAAGTAGTATTCAGAGTCCTAACATCAGAGTGACTTAACCTAGAGAAACAAAACAACTATGACTGATGAAAAAGATCTAATCAGAGTTGAATAGATCAATGACTACCATAGTGACATGCAGAAGCTGAAAAAGACCATGATAGATGGCATCAACAAATGAAATGTGGATATGTGAAAATGAAGTGCATGAATGAGAATTTGATATGTGGAATCCACGTGTAAGTCCATTGACGAAGACCTGGCGCAACAAAGGCTAAGGCTAGTGATATGTGACCATATATGTTGGTTGATGGATTGTAGAAAAGCTCACAACTATTCGGAGTCTGAAAGGAAGGATTATAAGGCATTTATTCAAAGTGATGTAGGTTTCAGGTATCGAAACACTTTGAAAAGAAGGGTTTTATAGCCTGCGAGGAGAAAATACCCCGACAATGGTTCATTGCATGGTCACAATCCTCTGTAATATGGTTAGAGAAAGGATTTAGTGTTGATGTAAGGAACCGACAAAGTTAAGATCTTGATGACATAATAAAATGGTCACAGTGAAAGGTATTATGATGATAAGAATTGGATGAAGGAGTTGATCGTGTAAGGTGTTGGTGCAAGGTTATAGTTCTTGGTCACGGAAGAGAGTGAGCACCTTGTTTTGAGTGCTGAATAAAGAGCATGTTGTCAGTCTGGTGAGAAAAAGAGATTACATAACTCTATTCGCTAGGCGGATTTTGGGCCCCCAAATGAGATTTAAAGCATCTTGACTTTCGAGCTGAGAAAAAATGATATTTTTAAAATTTTGTATGTGTGTTTTAGGTTAGGAGGTCATCATTTTGGGTATCAGATCATAGCTTTTCTCTGCAATTAGGAAAGAGAAATTTGCAAATTCAAAATTCAAAATTGTAGAAGGAATCATGTACAGATTTGTACAGATGGACAAAAAAATGAATTGGACATATAACTCCTTAGTGGATTATTACAAAATTGTGGACATTCCAAAAAAGAAACAAAATTGGAGAGAGATGTTTGGAAGATAATATCATGGGACATATCTTGCAGATATCGGTTTAAATGTTTTATTAATTAACTCTGGTGAATAAAAATTGCAGATAGCAGTAGAAGGATAAGGAATGGTTGCAGCATTATGGCTAGAGGAGTTGTGATAGAGAGAATGTGGATCTCTTAGAGGATAAAGAGAATATTTTGGTAGACCCTTGCAATAAAGGATGATGTAAACACTTTTAGTTGAAGATTGAAAGTGAAAAGGACAATAGAAGTTCTCAGAGAGTGTGATTAAGTGAAGAAGGTAAAGAAGAGTAGATGATTTATCATAGGGTTCCAGTCGAGAGAACCATGGATACCAAACGGCCAAATCTCAAGAGGAATCTTGGTGAGGTATCGAATGGCAAGTATAGCATACTTGCTACAAAGGTCTAATGTAGTTCACAATGGACTAGGAGAAGTTCACAAAGGAAGAGATGGAGATGACTACTAATGGTCATGTCAGAGGTTCAGAGATAATTTGTAGCTAGAGGAAAGAGGATGACATAGTAGTTGGCAAAGGAAGGATGAGTCAAGAGGAGTTTGATAGAGGATTTTTTGAGGTAAAGGAGAGACTCAACATAATTATGGAGCTACTACAGGAAATAGAGGAAGACCAGAGATGGGGTTGGACTGTGAAGAAGAAGGTAAAGTGGCCTATTGACAAGTTTTATGCAAGGAAGATGAGATAAAGCTTGAGGAACATGCTGAGTTATTTACCGAAGGAAGAGAAAATCAGAGAAGCTGATTTTAGAGAGAGTTCAGAGACAGAAAAGGATGTTCACTTTTGTGAACCAAAGAAAGGATTATTCCCTAGAGAGGATGATGATGGAAATGTTGAAGTAAGTCCTATTGAGAGTCTCATGAACTATCAGGAAGGTTCCAATCATCATGTGGAAATGATGTTAGAAGCATCAAATGACACCATGAGGTATTATATTTTTGAAACTAACGATTTATGTGTGTTTATAGGTTGTGGAAGTAAAGAAGTCGGACAATCATCTAAAACTGTCATAAAGGTTGATAAAGGTGGAGATATGCTTTCTAAAGGCATGGAATCATAATAGAATCAGAATCATGTTATGAAGAAGGATTAGATATTATCATCTCATGAAAATAGTCAAATTGAAGACTATATAAACAACCTATAAATGAAATTGTTGAAACAATAGATGTTGAGGATGAAAGTATGATGGGATTATCAGACCAACACAAGGAGATGATGCCAAATGAGGCCTAAGAGTCTCATGGATTTAAAAATGATCATTGGTGTATGTATGTAGGTTATGAAGACAACCACAAAGACAATGAGGGAGTTGAATGGAAACATTTAGATATAATGATAAAAGAGTATGATGAAGAATTAAGACTATTGGAAGAGTGGTTAGTTAGTCCAAATATGAATGAAGACTGCATGATGATGTAGGAGAATCACTCCACCTCATAAATGCACCATCATTCCAACACATCAAAGAGAATTCAAAGAGGGGAGGGGTGCCAACCCTCTCATTTTTCCCTCGAATTTAAATTTTAAAATGTAATTAATGCAATTAAATGATGAAAGGTTGGAAGAGTTGATACATGACTTTGTATAGGAAGTAGATAGAGTCACCTTTATTATTCTTGAGCTGGAACAGATCTTGAGTTTTTCCTTGGATCTGAGATGTACATGTTTATTCAATGTAATCTGCCTCAGTAGATAGGCGTTGTAAATGGTGATTAGACACCACTAGTGTAGTTTGGAGGGAAAGCTCGATGAGCCCCTCTTGTATAAATATTTGTATCATATACCCAGTAGAGGTTGTTGAAGGTTGAGAGAATAAAATCACTGTAAGACAAGGAGAGGAGAGTTGAGACTCAGTTGCAGTCCGAGCCTAGACCCATTGTAAACAGACATTCATATTAATACAAAGAGAAATTTTTCCTGCATATGATTTTTTGTATATTTCCATGTGTATGAATGTTATCTATGTGTTTATGAATGTATGTTGTAGATGCTTGTGATAGGTTTCATATGAAGGAGGAAGATATAATTTCTATATCTGTGAGTTTGTTGGATTATTTCTTGGTTATTTAGGATAAATGCAAGGAGTGCATGACAAAGTGTTGAGAAATCTGTGAGCCAATGCAAGGAGTGTGTATCTGAATTTTGTTACAAGTTCAGAGGAGAACATGCTAGGAGGGCACACCAGAATAGTTTACATACTCAGGGAGGATCCTCAAGGTTACTAAATACCTTGGAGGAGAAAGTTTGTGTAGAAGAAAGCACAACCAAAGTTACTGGGAACTCTGCGAGCTCTGCCATGAGGGCATCGAGTAGGTGCAAGGCATGCATTGGAGGATTTTGTTTTGAGTCCAAATAAATGAGAGAAGTTTTAGAGGAGGAAACTTACAGAGTTTTTGAATAATCAATAATCTCAGCAAGGAGTGCTTGAGAAGAAGTTTCCAAGAGCGCACAGATGTCCCTTCGAGGAACAAAAGGGATAGAGACCCTAAGGTCCTAGCAGTTGAAGCTCAAGGTGAAACAAAGTTGTTCAACACTCTGGAGGAAGACTTGTGCAAGTAGTGCACCAGAACAACTTTTAGGCAAAGTGTTGAAAGACATTCGTCTGAAGGCCAATCAAGGGCAAGGAGTGCATAGTATTTTCAGAGTTGTTGAAGACTCTAGAGGAAGACCTATGCAAGGAATGCACTAGGCCAACACTTAGACAAAGTGTTGAATAACAACCGTCTAAAGGTTAGTCAAGTGCAAGGAGTGCACAGAGATAAACTTGTTTTAGGTTTGGAAGCTCAGAAAAACATGGAGTGCTAAGAGGGCACCAAAAATCCTTTGTATGACGCAGAAGGGTCATGACCCTTAGGAGACGGAGAAATTTGAAAGCTCATGAGAAGGAGAGGAAGTTTTCACATAGAGTGCAAGGAGTGCGCAGAGTCAGACATATTCCAAGTCCAAAGCTCAGGAGGAATAGTGTTGTTGCACACATATTCTCAACAAAGAGTGTAGAAGGTCGAGAATAGTTCAAGTAGTGGACTATGATTATAGCGCAAGGAGTACGTAGAACTGAACTAACTCAAAGTCCCAAATCTCAAGAGGGAGAGCACAAGTTGAGACCCAACAGTCGGGATCACAGGAGAAATATTAAAGGCCGCAGCCTTTGACACTTGCAAATTTTCCCAATTCGGGAGGAAGTGAAAAAGGTCAGGAGGAGGATACATAGATACCATCAGATCAACTTTCATAATAGATCTGGACCTTTGAATTCCATGTCCAGACACCCTAAGGAGTGCGCAGAGAGGAGAACAGATCCTAGTCGTTGGATCTGTGTGTGAATGATCAACAAGTGTTGGATCCACGTAAAGTGCATGAGTCTTAATTCTTTGAAAGTGAAAAGGAGAGTGGGATATAAAAAGTCCTGAATTTTTTAAGTCAGTTAGAACCTTCCATCGTCCAGGTTGACAGGTGGCGAAAGATTCGAGAGTGCGTGGAAAATAACTTCGGAAGATTTGCATGGTGAAAATGGAAGTCTTCACGAAGTCATGAAGGACGAAATAGGTCTTGGCCGTTGATTTTCGGGGGATATGTGGCACCAGATCGTGGTGTCCAGAAGGTAACAAATCCGAGAGAGAGTGGGTGCATAAGAGAGAAGGACTCTCGAAGAGCCGAGAGTCGAAGAATATCTGGGCCATCCAAGCCAAAGGGACAGGTGTCACCAGACCCTGTGCTCTGGAAACTTAGCACTCCGAAGGTTTTATGGAGAGATGGTTCGGAATTACCCGAAGAGCTAGTGCCGAAAGTTACTATGGGTCATCGATCCCAAAGGAAAAGCGTGGACCATTTGTCTCTGCTGGGACACGTGGAGGATGGAGGTTCACTCCATTGGAAAGCCACTCCAGAATTTTTGTGGAGATTACATGTGGATTCAGCCGAAGCCCAAATTCTGAAGAAAGAGACTGAGTCGTCGATCTTAGTGAAGAGCGTGGACCATTGATCTCGTTGTCGTCGTTTTGGAGGATTGTGCCTTTGGAAGAATTGGTCATCGTGTGAACTGAAAAAACACAGAGCCTGGAGCTTCGAAGCGCCCTTGGGATAGGCACCTGATCATAGTCTGAGGCCATTTGAGGAGAAGGGGCCTAGTGTAGGGAACTATCACCATCAATCAAATTGTCAAAAGAGAACAAGGGCTTAGCAAGAACCTACAAGTCTCAAAGGACCTGTGCCTAAGGAGATAGGGGGCCTTTGTAACTTGTTTTGGGTTTCAGTAGGGGGCTCGAAGAGATGATCCAACTCAAATATTTGAAGATCCTTGAACGAGAGGTCATAGAACCCCCTGGAGGGGACAGGGTGCATCAAGTTGTATCAGAGCCTAAATTTGTTTTCAGGTAGCGAAACAGACACAAATAAGTAGCTTGATATCATCAAGTGGTATCAGAGGCACATAATAAAAAATTTTAGGCAAGGAGAGACAGTCTGATAACATCAAGTAGTTTTTGAAGTTTAATTTCACCTATAAAAAGGAATTTTATAAGGAGACAGATTATTGATTCTCTCTGAAGTCATTGTCTGCAAGTGTGAAACAGTCAATACATAGCCAGGTGGTTTCTAGAAAAAGATGGAGGTTCTCTCAGTTGCAGCGTAACAGATGCAGGAGCATCATCGACTCATCAAGAGAGCCAGCGCGAAAGCGGAAGACAGCTGGATAAGCCAGCACAGATTTTGAAATTGCCTTGGAAGTTGTTGCACAATCTTAAATGAGTCATTTAAGATGAGGCACACTTGTATATTGTAAATGGACCTTGAGCAGATAGCTCTTGTCCTTAATAGATAGACGACATTTAATATAGTTAATGCAGGTAGATAGGATTTTAATTCTAGATTAGACAGTTTAGGAGCTGGAGGGAGAACGGATATAGACACCCTCATTGTATCATTGTAACATTAGCCGGAGCACAGAAGAGAAGAAGGAAGAAGAGAAAGTAGAGAGTTGCGTAGAGAACACCCATGTACTGATATTTGAATTAATAGAAGAATATTAGTTCAAATTCATGGTTTTGTGTCCGATTCTCTTTGTATTGATGTTAATATGCTCCTGAATGCTTGCTTCCTGTTATACATTTGCTTCTATATGCTGTGTATATGATCTCATGGTTGAATTGAAGTCTAAGAGGGTGAGAGAATGAGTTTCAATTGTTTCTCTATTTGAGCCAGAGATTCCTACAAGGAGTGCAGTCGAATTGTCCGCAAGGAGTGCATTGACAGAGGGTTCATATAGAGACAACTTTTGTTCTCATTCGTCCTAGAAGTAAAGTTGGGCACAGGAGCCATGCAAGGAGTGCGCAGGCCAGGTAAAGGCCTCAGGGTTGCGAACCTGAGTGAGTCTTTGAAGGATTTCTACTGCAAGTGTGCGCAGAGTCGAAGACCTCAACACTTAGATGTTGTTGAAGGGTTGCCGCAAGGAGTGCGTGCAAGGGAGTTTCCTGAAGGACTTGAAAGTCGTGGGAAAATTCAGGAAGGATAGGTCTTAGAATTCGTCAAAGGATTGCACAGAGAAGTTGTGGTTGAAGTATTCAAGCAGGTGCTGTAAGTTTGTGTGCAGGTGAACAAGTCTACGTGGAGGAAGGAACAGATGGTCAGAATTCCCCGAGGAGAATTCGCGAGTCACCGTAAGTCGTTAGATCTTGGAAAGGTGCAGGGAAGATAAGGCGATGTGTTCCCAAAAGGTTCCAAGCTCAGGAGGTCCAGAGCCATTGATCAGGACCACGAGGGTTGTTGGATTCACACGCATATCGCAGATTGGAGTTTCGTGAGTCGAAGCTCCAAATTGTTGCGATAGGAATCGTGATATCACGATACGCGATATCCCGATAGTCGAAGGACAGTGTGTGGGGACACAAGAAGTTAGTGGAGGGAAGGTGGCACACCATATCGGAGCTCAGGGAAAGTAAAGTTCCAAATCCATTGACATCAGGAGTCGCGATCCCGCGAAGTCCGAAATCCCGCCGAGGTGACGGGACCGTAGACAAGTCAACCTACGAGCGCATCAGAGTTTCCGCGCATCGGGGTTCGGCAGTCGGTAAATCGAGTGGTTTGATATCGCGAGTAACAAAATCGCGATAAGGAAATTTCCGATAGGAGAAAGTCAGCGTTGACTGAGGCATCTGGTCTCGGGGATTCGAGAGTGCAGCGCTCGACCGTTAGACTCGCGAAGTCGCGAGTTCCAATTTCCCGATAAGTAAAGAGAGAGAGGGAATCATGCAAGTGTTTTGTGGGTGTGGATTTCCTGATAGGGAAATAGAAGAGCTATTCAAGAGTTCTTCGGGCCAAGAAAAAGAAGATCCTATGTGAGCAGGCATGCCTGCGGGTGCGGCTACGTCAGAGTGGTATCAGAGCACAGAGAGACTCTTTGATTTCTGTAGCAAAGAAGAAGAAAATTCACCATGCTGCCAAGGAGAGAAAGACAGTCACCCGATCCAGAGGATAGGGAAGCGCGAAGAAGAGGCAGGTAGGTAACAAATCTAGAAATGGAGAGACAAATGCGTGATCTCCGAGCAAGACTCGAAGACATGGAGACAACGCAAAGACGCACAACCATTGCAGGCGATCTGAGTGATTCCGAGAGCGAATTTGAGGCTGAATGCGAAGAAGAAGTTGCAGCCGAGGATGCAGCCAATGAACGTCTAATCAAATCTATTGCAAGGATGGGTGCAAAGGCGAATATGTACATTCCATTATATGAGGGAAATCTGGATGCAGAAGAACTTCTAGACTGGATTAGAGCTCTGGACACCTACGTCGACTAAGAAGATGTCGAAGAGGACAAGAAAGTCAAGCATGTTGTTACACGCTTGAAGGGACATGCAGCATAATGGTGGGACGAGCTACAAGCTGACAGATGCTGCAAAGGCAAGAAGAAGATCAAGAGCTGCGACAGAATGATCGCGAAGATGAAGGTGAAGTTCATCCCAAGAGACTATCAAATCACTCTGTTCAGGAGGATGCAAAACCTGAGACAGAAGCTGATGACAGTGAGAGAATACACAGAGGAATTCTATCGACTGAACATCAGGGTAGGTCATCGGGAGAGCGATGATGAGAAAGTTGTCAGGTACATGAATGGCCTGAGATACGATATCTAGGACGAGATGAGCATGGTAACCATCCGAACTGTGGAGGATGCTTATTAGATGGATTTGAAAGCTGAAGAGAAGCTGAGTCGTAATCAAGGTCAGCGAGGGCGAGGCAAAAGTCAGCCCAAAGGCAAGTTAGTTGCTCAGGAAAGAAACCAAAATCCCAAGGAGGAATGGAAGAAACCTCAGGGTAAAGTTGAGAGAGGTGGGACCTCACAGAGAGGGCCATATGTTGAACAACGAGGACAGCAAAATGAACAAAGAGGAGATTATGCTGATAATAATATGTTTCCTTGTACCAGAGGTAGAGGAAGAGGAAGAGGTGGAGTAATCACTTGTTTCACATGTGGAAAGAATGGGCACAAGTCTTACGAGTGTCCAGAGAAAAAAAAGGACATCGGAGAAGCTCACATCGCCGAGGCGCAAAGTTGGGATGTTGAGGCAGAAAAGGCAGAAGGCGGAAGATCATTGATGATGCGAAAAGTCCTTTTGACACCTGAGAAAGAGGTGGAGAGTTCAGCTCAAAGAACCAGAATTTTCAGAACTGCTTGCAAGACCAAGGATAGGGTGTGCAAGGTTATTGTAGACAGTGGTAGCATGGATAATCTCATTTCAACCGAGATGGTAGAGAAGCTAGAGCTGGAGACAACTGATCATCTGAGTCCATACAAAGTTTCATGGCTAGAGAAGGGACATCAGGTAAGTGTCACTAAATAGTGTTTAGTTGAATTCAAAATAGGAGGGTATAATGATAAAGTAATCTGTGATGTCATTCCTATGGATGTTTGTCATCTATTGTTGGGCAGACCATGGCAATATGACAGGAACGTAATTCATGATGGGAAGATGAATACGTATACCCTGGAGAAGAATGGGAGGACACACATGTTGCTTCCGATAAAAGATAAGGAGGTGAAGCCAGAAGTAAGAAACACGATACTTCTCATGAGTGGGAAGGAACTTCTTACCGAGGTGAAGAAGAAAGAAGATCCACAATTCTTTGTGTTCAGAAAGCCGAGGATTGTTCTCACTAGCACAAGAGTGGATGATCTACCAGAGGAGATTCAGGAACTACTGGAAGAGTTCGCTGACATCGTGGTGGATGAATTACCTTGTTCATTGCCACCGATGAGGAGTGTGAGTCACCATATAGACCTCATACCAGGAGCTAGTTTTACAAATAAAGTTGCGTACAGGTTGACGCCGCAAGAAAATGAAGAGGTTAAGAAGTAGGTCCAGGGGCTGCTAGACAAAGGATTGGTTAGAGAAAGCTTGAGTCCATGTGCCGTTCCAACGGTACTCAGTCCAAAAAAGGATGGAGGTTGGAGAATGTGTACCGACTCGAGGGCCATCAACAAGATAACCATCAGGTATAGATTTCCATTGCCGATAATGGATGATTTAATGGATTTCTTGAGCAAAGAAAAGTATTTTTCAAAGGTTGATATAAAAAGCGGATATCACCAGATTCGCATGAGGGAAGGCGATGAGTGGAAGACGGCCTTCAAAACAAATGAGGGGTTGTATGAATGGCTAGTCATTCCATTTGGCTTGACGAATGCGTTGAGTACCTTTATGAGGTTAATGAATGAAGTCCTGAGGGAATTCATCGGGAAATTTGTCATCGTATATCTGGATGATATACTGATTTTCAGCAAGACAAAGGCTGAGCATCTGAAGCATTTAGCTACAGTGATGAGGAAGCTACAGCAGGAGAAGCTACTGATAAACATGAAGAAATTCTCGTTTATCAAGACAAAGCTCATTTATCTGGGTTTTGTTATATCTGCGAATGAGTTAAGGATGGATCCAGATAAGCTGGAAGTGATCAAGAATTGGCCATCACCGAGAAATATTTTTGAGGTGAGGAGTTTTCATGGACTGGCTAGTTTCTACCAGAAGTTCATCAGAAATTTCAGTGGGATTAGCGCAGCGATGATGGACACAGTCAAGAAAAGACATAAATCTTTTCACTGGACTGATGAGGCGGAGAAGAGTTTCAATTTGTTGAAACAGAATATCACGGAACAACCAATTCTAGTGTTGCCGGATTTCCAAAAGACATTTCAAGTAAAATGTGATGCAAGCGTATTTGCCATAGGAGTGGTCTTGAGTCAGGAGGACAGACCGATAGCATACTTCAGCGAAAATCTAAATGAGGCAAAATTGAAGTACTCCACCTATGATAAAGAATTCTATGCTATCATCCAGGGGTTGAAGAAGTGGAGGCATTACTTGATCCCAAAAGAATTTGTTTTATATAGTGATAACCACGCATTACAGTTTGTGACTCAATAGGAGAAGTTGAATCGAAGACATGTAAAATGGGTAGAGTATATGCATAATTTCACATTTGTGATTAAACACATTTTGGGTACTGCTAACAAAGTGGCTGATACTTTGAGCAGGAAATGCTTGCTAATGAAGGAGTTCAAAGTCAGGACGTTAGACTTTGATGATCTCAGGGACATGTATGCAGATGATCGGGATTTTAGGGAAGTGTATGAAGCAGCTGAGAACCCAGTTCTCAGGGATAGAAGCCAGTGGATAGACTACATGATCCATGAAGGATTGTTGTTCAGAGGCAATCAATTATGCATTCCAAATTGCTCCATGAGGCAGAATCTGTTAAAGGAGAAACATAGTGGAGGATTGGCTGGACACTTCGGTCATGATAAGACATTTGCGAAGCTGAGCGAGTCATACTTTTGGCCAGGGATGCGGTCAGAGGTCAAGCGGTTTGTAGACAGATGCAGAATTTGCCAGCATTCGAAGGGAAGAAAGCAGAATGCAGGATTCTATCAACCATTACCCATACCAGAGAGGCCATGGGATGAAATCAGCATGGATTTTGTATTGGGATTGCCAAGGATGCAAAGAGGATTTGATTTGATCTTTGTGGTAGTGGATAGATTTTCCAAGATGGCACATTTTATCCCATGCCAGAAAACCAGTGATGCGACTCACATCGCAAATCTGTTTTTCAAGGAGGTCGTTCGACTTCACCGATTACCCAGAAGTATATTTTCGGACAGAGATACAAAGTTCGTGGGACATTTCTAGAGGACACTGTGGAAGAAGCTGGGGACTAACTTGATGTTTAGTTCTTCTTATCATCCTCAGATGGATGGGCAAACGGAAGTGGTGAACAGAAGTCTGGGAGACTTGTTGAGAAGCTTGGTGACAGAGCACCACAGCAGTTGGGACCACATATTACCACAGGCAGAGTTTGCATACAATGACTCAGTAAATCAGAGCACAGGGAAGAGTCCATTTCAGGTGGTCTATGGCATGCAGCCGAGAGGAGTTTCTGAATTGAGAGATTCAGAATAGACTGCGACTAGGAGTGCAAGTGCCAAAGAGTTCGCAGATGCAATGAAGGAACTTCACATCCAGGTGAAGCAACGAATGCAAAATTCAAGTCATGAATATAAGCGCAGAGCCGACCAACAGAAGAGACAACTTCAGTTCGAGGTTGGTGAATTAGTTATGGCGCACTTGAGGAAAGAAAGGTTCCCGAGAGGAACATACAATAAGATGAAAATGAAGAAAATCGGACCATGTAAGGTCTTGAGGAAATTCGGGGAAAATGCTTATGAGATCGAGTTACCGGATGGGATCGGAATATATCTGATATTCAATGTGGTAGATTTATACCCATATAGAGTTGGCGAAGCAGAGAATGGAACTGAGCAGCCAGTGATCCAGTGGGTGAAACAGATGCAAGCTGCAGAGAAGTCGCAGACGGAATGCACACTGGACAAGAGAGTGAGTAAGAAGACCAGGAGGAAAGAATACTATGAGTTTCTGGTCAAATGGAAGGGCCATCCAGTGAAGGATGCCAGCTGGGAGAGTGAAGCGAAGATTCTGAAGCATGGACAGACCGTGTAGGAACTCATGGATAGGAGCCCACAAAATTTTTCAAGCGAGGGAGTATGATGCAGGAGCATCACCGACTCATCAAGCGAGCCAGTGCGGAAGTGGAAGATAGCTGGATAAGCCAGCATAGATTTTGAAATTTCCTTGGAAGTTGTTGCGCGATCTTGAATGAGTCATTTAAGATGAGGCACACTTGTATATTGTAAATGTACCTTGAGCGGATAGCTCTCGTCCTTAATAGATAGATGACATTTAATATAGTTAATGCAGGTAGATAGGATTTTAATTCTAGATTAGTCAGTTTAGGAGATGGAGGGAGAACAGATATAGACACCCTCATTGTATCATTGTAACATTAGCCGGAGCACAGAAGAGAAGCAGGAAGAAGAGCAAGCAGATAGTTGCATAGAGTACACCCATGTACTGATATTTGAATTAATAGAAGAAGATTAGTTCAAATTCATGGTTTTGTGTCCGATTCTCTGTGGATTGATGTTAATATGCTCATGAATGCTTGCTTCCTGTTATACAGTTGCTTCTATATGCTGTGTATATGATCTCATGGTTGAATTGAAGTCTGAGAGGGTGAGAGAATGAGTTTCAATTGATTCTCTATTTGAGCCAGAGATTCTTGCAAGGAGTGCAGTCGAAATGTCCGCAAGGAGTGCGTTGACAGAGGGTTCATATAGAGATAGCTTTTGTTCTCATTCATCCAAGAAGTAATGTTGGGCACAGGAGCTGTGCAAGGAGTGCGCAGGCCAGGTAAAGGCCTCAGGGTTGCAAACCTGAGTGAGTCTTTGAAGGATTTCTTCTGCAAGTGTGCGCAGAGTCGAAGACCTCAACACTTAGACGTTGTTGAAGGGTTGCCGCAAGGAGTGCGCACAAGGGAGTTTCCTGAAGGACTTGAAAGTCATGGGAAAATTCAGGAAGGATAGGTCTTCGAATTTGTCAAAGGATTGCACAGAGAAGTTGTGGTTGAAGTATTCAAGCAGGTGCTGTAAGTTTGTGTGTAGGTCAACAAGTCTATGTGGAGGAAGGAACAGACGGTCAGAACTCCTCGAAGAGAATTCGCGAGTCACTGTAAGCCGTTAGATATTGGAAAGGTGCAGGGAAGATAAGGTGACATATTCCCAAAAGGTTCCAAGCTCAGGAGGGGCGAAGCCGTTCATCAGGACCACGAGGTTCGTTGGATTCACACGCATATCGCAGATCGGAGTTTCGTGAGTCAAAGCTCCAAATTGTTGCGATAGGAATCGTGATATCGCGATACGCGATATCCCGATAGTCGAAGGACAGTGTGTGGGGCCAAAGGAAGTTAGTGGAGGGCTGGTGGCACACTGTATCGGAGCTCAAGGAAAGTAAAGTTCCAAATCCATTGACATTAGGATTTGCGATCCCGCGAAGTCCGAAATCCCGACGAGGTGATGGGATCGTTGAAAATTCAACCTGCGAGCGCATCGGAGTTTCGGCGCATCGGGGTTCGGAAGTCGGTAAATCGAGTGGTTCGATATTGCGAGTAACGAAATCGCGATAAGGAAAGTTCCAACAAAAGAAAGTCAGCGTTGACCGAGGCATTGGATCTCGAGGATTCAAGAGTGCAGCGCTCGACCGTTAGACTCGCGAATTTGCGAGTTCCAATTTCCCGATAAGTAAAGAGAGAGCGAGAATCATGAAAGTGTTCTATTGGTGCAGATTTCCCGATATGGAAATAGAAGAGCTATTCAAGAGTTCTTCGGGCCGAGAAAAAGAAGATCCTGTGTGAGCAGGCATGCCTGCGGGTGCGGCTGTGTCAGTAACCAACAGTCTTTCCAGGAGGGCAGGCAAAGGAGAAAAATGGCTAGTAAAGGCCATAGGCATGGTCAAGGAAAGGACCGCCAGAAAAAAAGAAAAGTAGAGATCGATAAAGATATCGGATAAATTAGAGCGGAAATGGACAGGCTAGTGCTAAAGATGCAGCAGGAGTCCCAGGTACACTAGAGGTACGAATGGCTTCCGAAAAGAAAAGAAAAGTGGCATGTTCAAAATTTGTTGGACTGAGGGAATAAACAACAGTTGAGGAGGTGGCTGAGGGAAATTGAAACCCTCAATGACACAGAGGAGAAGGTTTACATTTGTGATCCAGAAACTTGAGAAAGCCTTAGTGGTGAGGAGAGGAGATCGAGCAAAGATCTTGTAGATTGTCAAGAGGGTAGCAGTGAGCTATCAGATTTCTAGGTGGGAAATGAGACAAGATCAGTTGATATCATAGACTGTCAGGAGGGAATATGTTGGTTTAATCTCTCATCTATATTGTCTGAGTTTTTATTGACCTAGGTTTCATGTATGTTCGTGTTTCCAACAAAGCCTCTAAAACTATCGACCCTCCTGGTAAACCAGAAGGAAACACAACACATAGAATGCGTTGCGTAGTCTCACTTGAGATAGATTTAATGGGTGGTTGTAAGACTCATGTGTTTACAGCCTAGGATTGAGTGAGAGATATGATAATTGTATATTGAACACCTATTATAACTTGTAACCACAATATAACGTCATTTGTGAATAAGAAGGAAATATAGCAACTCATTCATTAAGAATAACAATAACTACTGAAGCCAACAAAGATATTCATGCATTCCTCACATAAAAAAGATGTTACCATGGTTCACCCCCTCTTAGGATACGTCCACAAATATTTGGTTCTCATCTCTTTCATTATAGTCGCTCTGTTACTACGACATTGCGTGCTTACAATATTTCCTAGTTGGGTAAGATCTATATGAGGTGGACTAGACCACACCAATCTCCTCAGCCTGTGACCTAACCCTCAAAATCTACCCTCCCCAAACCTCTCTATCTCAAAAACTTACAAAATTAGTTCATACAACAAAATATTACATATCGCAATGACTCATAGATAACTATCTAAACTCGATAATACTCTGAACCCCCCTATGATACCTCAGTATCTATATTTATATGTTTCTGGCTCTTCATACATTACAATACACTGCAAAAACCCTAACCCTAACGTCATTAGGTCTTCCCTACATGCGCATGTGTTGTTCTTCCTTCCAGTTGCCGCTTTCCTCATGCATGTTTTATTTCCCAAAATCACCTTTCTTTTCCGCTTTGGTCGGCTTCCAACAGCCCCCCAACACTGAAATGTGGCTCGTCCCGAGCCACCTAACACAAATCTTCGATCTCCCTGGTGATTTCCTCAAACTTTTATTTTAGCTTTGTTGCCTGTGTTTGTGCCTGCGCGGTCTTCTCCTTGAGTGTATCCATTATCTAGACTGCAATTTCATCATTGATGCATTCCACACACTCTACCTGGGTCTATGTTATCTGTGTCTTATCTTCCTCTTCCTGTGCCAGTACTTCCGTGACCTGCTCTTGAAACTGCTCCATTTGAGCCTGATGCTCTTTCTTCTATGTTTGTGCAATGGTGACTTCTCCCTGTAGTTTCTTCATGTCCTGCGCCCTTTTGACATTCTCTGTGATGGACATTGTCTTTTGCATTTGGTTGAGGTCCTTGATAGTTGCGCTTATCCTTTCTTCTTCCTTGTCCCACTTCTAGACTTTCTGATCCTCCTCTAGCTTTGTCCAAAGATGTGTTGCATTCTGAAACAATTCAGTTGTTATGCTAACCTATCTCTCTATCTCCTGTACTTGCTCTACTGCTTCCTTCTTCTTTTTCTCCTTCATTGTTGGTGGAGTCGTGGGTGTGAGATGTTCTCAGAATTTTTTTATCTCCTTCTGGTATTGATCAATTTCTTGCACAATCTGATCAATCTTTTATGTTTCTATGATTTCATTCCCCTGCATGGCCTTTTGAATCCTCTCGTAAGTTCCTGCCACTTTCTGGTCCAATCCTTTCATGCGCTCCTTTGCCTCTTGGGTCTCAAACTTATCCTTCTCCCATATTATTTCCAGCGTGTCCCACTTTTTTGTTGCTTGCTACAATTCGGCTAAGTCTTTGCATGCACAAGACCGTACCTCGTGGTTTATGCTAACCTGCAACTTGTGTAGAGCCCTGGATGGTATCCGTGACAATACTAGTTGGATTTGAGCTAAGTCTTTTAGGGGTTTCTACCCCATAATCTCATCCATGTGCAACATACTGGGTGTGATGTGGAATTTTGTGTTCGACTGTAGTATTGTATGGATTGGATCTCATTCTTCTTCTTCCACTCTTTCCTCTGTCTGTGGTAATGATGGACCTATTCCCATGTTGTTGCTTGTTGTGTGTACTTCCTCAATTTGTTTCAGGAGTTGTCACATGTCTTCCATCTCCTCCTGAATCTTGTCCCTATGGTCTGCAGCATTGTCAAAATCCTCATCTATACAATCTTGGACCATTCGGGCTATCATTTATCCATCATCCTTTGTGATTGTATACTATGGCGGTGTTATTTGCACCTTCATTTTCTTGTGGGATCCTCCTATTTTTGTGGCTGGCCTCTTATTCCCACATGGTTCTTGTGATTTAGTACTTGGTGCAGTTCCTTGCACTGCCTCAACCTATTTGTGTTGCACTTGAGATGGCTGCATACTGTTCCTTTTCCCATTTTGGGTCCCTGTCTTAGCTACCCCTTCATCTATCTTCGTTTTCTTTGTCTGTCCCATCCTTTGTTTCTTGGGCACTGGGACTTCTTGACGCTGTGTTTCTCCCTGCCCTACCTCTTCTTCCATTGTCTTTTCTAGCAAGTCTTGGGTGAGGACTAAAATATTCCATTCATCTTCCCAGTATTTGATCACCATGTCAATGTCGCCCTCTGTGATATAGTAGCACATTTGTAGCCACTACTTATTAGGATCTTTCTCCTCTTGTATCCACATCGTATGTCGTGTGGCCTTGTAGTTGGCAATGTCTCGGTACCACGCGGCAAGCAGAGGACCTCTTTTTTGCTCCTCAAATTCTCAAGTTCTCTTTGCATTGGCTCTTTCTTGTTGCAAAACATGCTTCAGATCTGTTATGCAAGACCTCTTTTCTCAGATACATACATGTTGTTGAAATATTGTAAATGCAAAGAGTATTCTTATTATTATTGATATATTATTCATAGGATCAATCCCCAATGTGGATTGATCATGTCGGTTATTGTAATAGGACCAAATTCCCTTTTGTGGATTGGTCAAAAGACAATTGTAATAGGCAGAATAAGAAGTCATCCCCAACAGTTATTAAAGAGACCTAGAAATATAATAAAGGTGGGTTTACCCACCCAGTTTGAGAAGTTGGCCCTGCCAGTGAAGAGACACTTCACACGTGCCAGACTTGTATAAATAAAGGAGGTTAGCGCCTCACTTAGACACAACTCACTTGCTCAGTTTGAGAGACAAGTTATGATCTGTTACCGACAAAGGAGAGAGAGAGTGGCGCATATCTATGAGAGGACTTTCTGTATTATCATAGAGATCTCTTGGCATTATATTGGCTATCTATATTAAGGATGTTTTGCTGGGTTTTCCTCCCCTAGAGGGTTTCCCAAGATAAATGTTGTGTCTCTTGTGATTGTGTATTTCTCAGTTATCTTGGATTATTCTATTGTTATCTAATTAAATGCAAACATCTATAATAATGGCTTAAACATTAACATGGAATCAGAGCCAAGCTAAAGGAAGCATCTTTCGCAAGAGAAAAACGTCACTGTTGTCGTACCTACAAATTAGGGTTTTTGAAAAGTGAAGATTTTTAGCCCTAAAACTACCTAGAAAGTTGCGCCCTTCCCTAAGGATCAATTTGGCATCATCAGTGCACCTTTTCAGTGGCTGGATCTCTCGGAAAGTGAAACCCTATTTTCACAAAGTACCAGAAGTACCAGAAAACCAGTACCAGAAGTACCAGAGTACCAGAGGTACCAGAAGCACCAGTCCAAAAATCTGCAGATCAGATTTGAAGGAGAAAAAGTTGGATTTTATCAGATCCAAACACACTAGGAAACTCGCCTCAGGCAAGCACATCTCCTGGTAAGTTCAGTTTTTAATTTTGAGCAGTTTCATTTTTTGGTCATTTTCCTAGCTCTAGGTAAAGATGTCTGCAAGCATTAAGCTTGTTGACAAGTTATAAGGAGTGGAAATCTTTCATGCCTGGAAGTATAGGGTTGGCCTCATTCTTGAAGATAATGACCTAGCAAGATTCATCAAAGATGAAGTACCGCAACCCGACGATGTCGTAGAAAAGGAAAATCATCAAAAGGACATGATAAGGGCCAAAATAATCATTGTTGATTCAATTAAAGACCACCTGATTCCTTATGTTTCATCTAAGAAGAATCTGAAAGAGATGTTTGATGCCTTGACCAGACTATATGAAGGGAAGAACATAAACTGGAAGATGAATCTCAGAACTCAACTAAAGAATACAAGGATGCAGAAAGGAGAAATGATTCAGGAATACTTCTCCAGAATCTCAAAATTCAAAGAACAGCTAAAATCTATTGGAGATATCATAGACAAAGATGAACTCATAATGACAGCCCTAAATGGTCTCACAAGACCTTGGGATGCTTTCATCCAGATGATATGTGCTAGAAAGGAGAAACTGAAGTTCGACAGCCTGTGGGAAGAATGCATGCAAGAAGAAACAAGAGTAACAAATCGGGAAGCGTTACTAGCAAGGGATGATGATCAAGCCCTAGCCACCCACACCAAAGGAGGAAGGAAGAAACCCTACTTCCAAAAGGAGACTCATAAAGAGCCTCAACAATCAAATAAATTCAATCATAAAGAATCTCATCCAAGGAGATTTCAGAAGAAAGGACAATGAAAGGAAAGAGAATACTCATCTGTATAATGCTATCATTGTGACAAGATGGGACACATTGTGAATTTTTGTCCAGCCAGATGAGAAGAATACAAGAGAAAAAAAAAGAGGCTCCATGCCCATGTAGTCGAAGATGAAGAGCCACCCGTAAAGATGATGAGAGAGGAGATCAAAGACCATGTGTTATAACTCCTAGAGAGGACACTTGGCTCATTGATAGTGGTGCATCCAAGCACATGACGGGACAAAGAAACATTCTCTCTTGAATCTCAGATGGAGAAGTTTTTATATGGGCTAAAGGAGAAACCTTAAATGAAGCAATCATAATTGGTAATGAAGAAGATGGAATATATAAACTAAAGGGTCACTTAGAGGCTGCTATGACCCATGCCATTGAAAACTCATGTGAACTTTGGCATAGAAGATTAGCCCACATCAACTACAAGGCACTACCATACATATGCAAAGGGGTCACATGTTTACCAGAACTCAAAGGTGACCATAAAGGCGTATGCAATGGATGTGCACAAGGGAAGAATATCAAGAACCCTTTTCTCAAGTGGGACAACAAAACAGAAGGAGTCCTAGAACTCATCCATTCAGATGTGTGTGGCCCAATGCCATCATCCTCCATTAGCAGGTATGTATACTATGTTCCATTCATTGATGATTACTCTCGTAAAACCTGGATATATTTCTTGAAGACTAAAGATGAAGTGTTCAATAAGTTCAAGGAATTCAAAGCCTTGATAGAGAACCTTTCTGAAAGAAAGATCAATATACTCAGGTCAGATAATGGAGGAGAATATACCTCAAAAGAGTTTGTGAACTTCTGCAAAGATGTTGGAATCAAGAGGGAACTCACTGTTCCCTATAATCCCCAAAAAAATGGTGGATCTCAATGGAAGAACAAAACCATATTGGAAGCTGTGAAGACTATGATCCATGATCAAGATCTTCCTTTGTGCTTATGGGAAGAAGCATCAATGGTAGTTGTTTATGTGCAGAACTGATTATCCCATAGTGCACTTGGGCTCAAGACACTGGAAGAGATGTTCACTGGAAAGAAACCAGAGGTAAGCCATCTCAAAATATTTGGTTGTCCAATGTTTATTCATATACCTAAAGAAAAGAGAAACAAGATGGACCCTTCAGGAAAGAAGGGAATATTTGTGGGATACTGTGAGGTCTCCAAGGCCTTTAGAATCTATATACCACGTCAACATCACATTGAGATCAGTAGGGATGTGACCGTTGATGGAGATACAACGCTCAAGAAATCTAAAATATGCCAGCTTGAAGAGGTATATGAAGAGGAACTCGTAATCCCCAATATTGCAATGAGGGAGGTTCCCAGAGCTGTAGAACCAGTGAGGGAAGTCGTAACTTCCCCTGATGAGGAACTTATATAAGACCATGATATAGTAGAAGTGAAAGAACCTCCTCAGATGATGATCCTCCATAAAAGAAAGCCAGCTTGGGCTAGAGAGCTTATTCAAGATGGAGAGAAGTACAGTGTTCCTGAAGGAACTACGAGACAGGTGAAAATACCAAAGCCATTCTCCAGTTATACATATTTGATGTGTGACCTCCTAGAAGAGAAACCTACTTGTTTTGAAGAAGCCATTCAGAGAAAAGAATGGGAAGATGACATGACAGAGGAATACCAATCCATAATGAAGAACGAAGTATGGGAAATAGTTCCCAGACCGAAGAATAAAGATGTGGTATCCTCCATATGGCTCTTCAAAATAAAACATGTTGCTAATGGAAGTATTGAGAAGTATAATGAAAGATTTGTCACTCGTGGATTTTCCCAGAAGGAAGGCATTGACTATGAAGAGACATTCTCTCCTGTGGCCAGATACACTTCGATCAGGACCATCATAGCTCTTGCAACTAAGATGAAGTGGAAGCTGCACCAGATGGACATGAAGACATCTTTCCTAAATGGTGCCATTGAAGAGGAAGTGCATATAGAGAAACCTAAAGGATTTGAGGTTGAAGGCAGGAGGTCTCATGTCTACAGATTGAAGAAAACCTTATACGGATTGAAGCAAGATCCTAGAGCTTGGTATGGACGTATAGACAGTTTCTTGATGAGTTTAGGCTTTACCAAGAGTAAAGCAGACTCAAATATATACTTCAAAATTATGAATAATGATCCAGTAATCTTACTGCTATATGTGGATGACTTATTCTTAACTGGAGAAGAAAAGCTCATTGCTGAATGTAAAAAGAGACTTGCCTCAGAATTTGAAATGAAATACATTGGCCTAATGAATTATTTATTAGGTCTTGAGGTATGGCAAAGTCTTGAGAGGATCTTCCTTAACCAAGGGAAGTACACGGTTGAAATCTTAAAGAGATTCGACATGATGGAATGCAAGTCCATGAATACACCCATGGAAGCGAAGCTGAAACTGTTGGTCGATAAATCATCAGAATTGATTGATGCCACACTGTATAAACAAATTATTGGATCGATGATGTACCTGACGAACATGAAACCAAACATTTGTTTTTCCGTGAACACCTTGAGTCAGTTCCTGGTAGAACCCAGATGTGTTCACTTAGTGGCTACAAAACATGTGATGAGGTACCTCAAAGGTACAATAGATTATGGTCTCAGCTATGATGGAGATCATAATTTCACATTGAGTGGATATACTGATGCAGAATGGGAAGGAAGTGTTTCTGACGGGAAAAGCACTTCAGGATGTTGTTTCAGTTTGGGATCAGCTATGATCTCGTGGCAGAGTAGGAAGCAATCTAGTATTTCTCTCAGCATAGTAGAAGCAGAATACATTGTCGCATGTTCTACTAACTGCGAAGCTATATGGCTTTGAAAGTTGTTGACCGACCTATTTGACTTGGAGATGAGAGAAACCGTGATTCTATGTGACAAATAGAGCTGCATAAAGATTATAGAGAATCATGTATTCCACGACAGGTCGAAGCACATAGAGATCCGCTATCATTACATTCATGACATGGTATAGAGAGGAGCCTTGAAGCTCCAGTGCATTAGCACGAATGAACAGGTTCCCGACATGTTGACCAAGCCCCTATCTCGTGTGAAGTTTGAGTACTTCCAAGATAAGATTGGCATTGTCCGAAAGGACCTCCCTCGAAAGGGGGAGTAGATGTGATGTTCCTTACTTCTGACCTAGTTGTCAGACGTAAAGCAAGATGAGATGTGTTCCTTGCTTCTGACCTAGTTGTTAGACGTAAAGGAAGATGAGATGTGTTCCTTGCTTCTGACCTAATTGTCAGACGTAAAGCAAGATGTGATGTGTTCCTTGCTTCTGACCTAGTTTTCAAACATAAAGCAAGATGTGATGTGTTCCTTGCTTCTGACCTAGTTGTCAGACGTAAAGGAAGATGAGATGTGTTCCTTGCTTCTGACCTAGTTGCCATATGTAAAGCAAGATGAGATGTGTTCCTTGCTTATGACCTAGCTGTCAGATGTAAAGCAAGATGAGATGTGTACCTTGCTTCTGACCTAGTTGTTAGACGTAAAGCAAGATGAGATGTTCCTTGCTTCTAACTGAGTTTTCAGACGTAAAGCAAGAAGAGATGTTCCTTGCTTCTGACCGAGTTGTCAGACGTAAAGAAAGAAGAAATGTTCCCTGCTTCTGACCGAGTTGTTAGACGTAAAGAAAGAAGAGATGTTCCTTGCTTCTGACCAAGTTGTCAGACGTAAAGCAAGAAGAGATGTTCCTTGCTTCTGACCAAGCTATCAGACGTAAAGAAAGATGATATGATGAGACTAGTACTAAGCTTCCAGCTAGATAGTTGTGACGTGAAGCCAGTCTAGTATCCTGCTTCCAACCTGATGGTTATGATGTAAAGCAGGACAAGTATCTTGCTTCCATCTTGAGTGGTGTTGTAACACATCCACTACAGCATAATGGATTATTTAGGCTTTTTCTTTATTTTTCTTCTCAAGGGACAGAATCCCCGAGTTCCTACGAGGTCTTAGCACAGGCTAGGTCTTCCTCTCGAAACTTTCCCTAAGCCAATTCCACCGGTTCTTTCATTGGAAACCCGCCCTGTACAACTCAAGTACCAAGCGTGGGCTTCACCTCCATGTGATCGTCGATTATGACCCCGACCAAGCCAAGCATTGCCTTCCTCACTTCGTGACTCAATGATGCACGAGGGTCGAGTCTTTTCGACTTTTCGAACCCCAAACCCAAATTCCTACCTTCTAATTGAGATCGACGGCTGTCATTCTGTCCCCTGCTCCGACGGTCCTAGTCGTTTCGGAACTTCGGTAACCGAGAGATTGAAAAGCAAGGGGGGGTCGAGTATTTCAACCCTTCAAACCCCAAAACCCAAAATCCTATTCATATTACGCCGATTCAGAGTTTCACATTTCGGGACTTTGCGACTTGCGAAGGTGAGGGTTCTTGCCCTTTTTACTTCCGGGTGCCAAAACACCGAAATGCCGAAAACTATTCCCGCTAAACTACTTCGAGATTTCACACACATGCATTTCACAATTGGCGAATGCAAGGGAACTTGCCCTTGGGTTTCCCGGGTGTCGAAATGCGGCAACACCAAAACCTATTCACGCTAGACCATTTCGGGGTTTCACCTATCGGGATTTCGCGACTGGTGAATATCAGGGAAATTTCCCTTGTGTTTCTCAAGTGCTGAAACACCAAAACAAAAAAACCTATTCACGCTGGACCATTTCGGGGTTTCACCTATTGGTATTTCACGACTGGCAAATGCAAGGGAACTTTCCCTTGGGTTTCCTGGGTGCCGAAACGTCAAAACACAAAAACCTATTCACGCTGGACCATTTCGGGGTTTCACCTATGGGGATTTCATGACTGGCGAATACAAGGGAACTTGCCCTCGGGTTTGTCGGGTGCCGAAACACCGAAACACCAAAACCTATTCACTCTAGACCATTTCGGGGTTTCACCTATCGGGATTTTGCGACTGGAAAATACAAGGGAACTTGCCCTTGGGTTTCCCACTCTCTCTCATACAAGGTTTCCAGACTCAGATCACATGACCCTTCAGCGTGTTCTTGGGTAATTATCCCTAGGTTTGGTGACCAGACTGAAAATCCTTCCTAAATCATCGAGCTATGAACTTTTGTGACAGGGATGAAGTAAAATCATGGGTTTATTAAAACAGTAGTCCGTTCAAGGAACTTACTCCGGCTCTGGAATGTGAGGGAACTTTCTTGGAAGGAGGTGCCTTCGGGGAAATCAAACTAGGGCATAGCGTGAGTCAAGTAAATGAGACAAATATCTAGGGAACAAACTCGTAATCTTAAACTTCCTTTCTTTCCCCTTTGTCCCCTTTCCCACACTTCCTTTCTTGCCTTGTTCTGCAAGGTTGCGTGTGGCATGAATTCCCCAGTCCGTGGTTAGGTCTGAGGGATTCTACGGATGGGTGGTTCACCCCCATCCCCTCATTAACGCATGAGGAGCCTCCCCACCTGCCATCCTGGCGGGTAATTCATTCTAGGGTCAGAGAGCATCTTTGGTCTTTGAGCCAGTAAAGACCAATACCGAATTGGTTTGGTGGAAGTTAACGCCACCATTCCAGGTGTCTTTCACCACCGTTATTTATCCATCATGGTCTCTTTTAGCACATCCCCCTCTTAGAAATCATGCAACACATATTCATAACATTATTTACATTCATCGACCTTTTATACAAAGGTCCGTCAAATCAAACATTCACATCTTTGAGTTTGTCATAGTTCTTGGCCTATATAGTTATTTCTTACAGACTGGGGGAAACAGGGTGTTACAATTCCCTCCCCCTTAAAGGAAAATCGTCCTCGATGTTCTATCTATCAATAGGATGTGTATGTACAGAAGTAAAAAAAATCGGATATGCATGTTTCATGCATCTTCCATTTCCCACGTAGCCTCATCTGGCCCAAAATGTTTCCACTGCACCTTGACCTGTGCAATGGTTTGGTTCCTGAGCGGGGTTTCCTTTCTTTCTAGTATGCATTGAGGTTCTGGAAGGAATTATCCCTTTGGTTCCACCTGGATCACAGACCAGTTGATAACATGATTAGAATCGTGTACATATTTCTTCAACAATGAAACATGGAAAACATTATGTTCTTTTACTATGGGAGGAAGTGCTAGCCTATAGGCTATAGGTGCTACTCTATATAGAACTTCAAAGGGTCCACAATACCGAGGTGCCAACTTGGAACAATCTCTCATCTTCAGGGAACTCTTCCTGGGCCTAACTCTGAGATATACATGGTCTCCCACCTGGAACTCTCTTGGAGTTCTCTTTCAATCGACGTAACGTTTTTGTCGGTTCTGAGTGACCTTTAGATTTTGTTTTATCTGAATCACTTGTTGTTCCATTTGTTTCAACATGTCGGGTCCAATAGTAACTCTGTTTACGGGATTACTCCAACTGACTGGAGTGTTGCACTCTCTACTGTAGAGGACTTTGAAAGGACTCATCTTCAGGGATTCTTGGTAGCCATTGTTGTAGGCGAATTCCACCAGTGGCAGGTAATCTTCCCACTTTTTGGGTTGATGCATTACGTGCATCCTTAGCATGTATTCTAATATTTGGTTCACCCTTTCCATTTTTCCATTGGTTTAGGGGTGATAAGTTGTGCTAAATAGTAACTTGGTCTCCAAACCAACCATCAGGGATTTCCAAAAATTGGAAGTAAATTTTGTGTCTCTGTCAGACACGATCTCTTTCGGCATACCATGCAGTCTGAATATCTCCTTCATGAATATGTTGACGATGTTTATTGCATTGTCATTCGACTTGACGGGGATAAAATGAGTGGAATTTCTCAATTTATCCACTACTACCATGATGGCGTCATTCTATTTGGTCGAGGTGGGTAATTCGGTGATGAAATCCATGGAGATGGTTTCCCATTTCCATTCCGGGATTGGTAGAGGTTGTAATAATCTTTTTGGGTGTTAGTATTCTTCTTTAACCTGTTGGCACTCTATGCATTTGGCTAAGTAATCAACTATGTCTTTCTTCAATCCAGGCCAATAGAATTGTTTCCTGGTGGCCGTGATCGTCTTCTGGTATCCTGGATGACTAGTATAGGGTCTTTTATGTAGTTCATCCATTATGAACCTCTTCAAGTCATCACAATCTGGAATATACAATATGTTTATGTAAGTGAGTAGACCTCCTTCCATCATCTGGTAGCCTTCATACTTTATCCCTGTGGGTTCTTGCTCCAGGTAAGAGGTCACGATTTGGAAGAATGAGTTTGTTTCTTGTGCATTTATGACTCTTTCCTTGACATCTGTCTCACAGGTGCTCACCGCTACCAGGTGAACTGTTTTCATACTTCTGCTAAGGGCATCAACCACCCTATTTTCCTTTCCCTTAATATGCTTGATTTCAAAATCAAACTCGCTAAGGAGGGCCATCCACCTAGCTTGTCTCGCATTGAGATTTTGTTGGTCAAACAGATTTTGCAATTCACAATGGTATGTCATAAGTACAAATTTCCTTCCCATAAGGTAATGCTCCACATTTTTAAGGCGTTCACTATGACGGCCAGCTCTAGATCATGGGTCACATAGTTGACTTCGTGCTCATTCAATTTTTGGGATTCATAGCAGGCCACACTTCCCCCTTGCATAAGGACTCCTCCGAGCCCTTCCTTGCAAGCATCTATGCACACGAGGAAGTCATCTTCAGGATCGACGATCTTCAACACGAGTGTGTGGGTCAGTAGATGTTTCAAGGTTTGAAATCTTTCTTGACATTTTTGTGTCCACGTGAATTTAGTCCCCTTCTTTTGGACGGTAGTGATTGGACACCCAATCTTGGAAAATCCTTTTATAAATCTCCTATGGTGTCCTGCTAAGGTCATAAAGGATCTGATATCCGAAACGTCCTTTGGGGTAGGACATTCCATGATAGACCTAATCTTGTCAGGGTCTACTACTACCCCTTCTTCATATAGGACATGGCCCAAGTAATATATTTGCTTCTGGAAAAAGTCACACTTGATAAATTTGGCATAGAGCTGATGTTCTTTTAACACTTGAAGCACAAGCCTAAGGTGTTCCTCATGATCCTCTCTATTCTTGGAGTAAATTAATATATCATCAATAAAATCTAGTACAAATTTTTCTAGGAATTTGCTGAGCACATTGTTCATCAAGCATATAAAAGTGGAAGGGGCATTGGTTAACCCAAATGGCACTACCACAAACTCATAGTGACCATATCTCATACTGAAGGTAGTTTTGTGGATTTCTTCACCCTTGATTCAGACTTGATGGTATCCCGATCTCAAGTCAATATTTGAGAAGATAGAGGCACCTCCCAATTGACTGAATAGGTCATCGATCCTGGGTAAGGGGTACTTGTTCTTTATGGTTACCTTATTGAATTGTTTATAATATACACACAGTCGAAGGGTACCGTCTTTCTTTTTCACTAATAGGACTGGTGCTCCCCATGGAGACATGCTAGGCCGGATATAGCCCTTGTCCATCATTTCTCTCAATTGTAATTTAAGATCAACTAGCTCAGGTGTGCTCATCCTGTAGGGTGTTCTAGACACTGGAACCACCCCTGGTGCAAGTTCTATCGAGAAGTCAATGTCCCTTCTCAGGGGTAGGCCTGGTACCTCTTTCGGAAATACATCTCTATATTCTCTTAGTGTGGGGTGGTATTCGAGGTTTGGTTTGTCATCTTCAACTGATTCCCACACCTATATCGCATATAGTGGACATCCCTTTCTACAATACTTTCTCATTTGAAGGGCTGATATTCGTCTCATCAAGACAGGTTTTTGGATCCCTTGAAGGGTTATCCTTCTTCCTTCTTCACTTATACATTCCAAGGTTTTATGGTAACAGTCGAGTCTAGCTTTATGTGTGGCTAGCCAGTCCATACCAATCAACAGATCATATGATCCTAGGGGTAATATGTTAAGGGTTGCTTGGGTGGGGAATTCACCCATAATTAATTGGCAAGCTGGTATGACCTCTGCTACCCTTCTTTTGGTGCCAGTGGCTAACTGTACCAACCATGGCTTGGAATTTTTATGTGGCTGTAGTTTACAATTATCAACAGCCTTAGGGGCTATATAACTCAAATTTGAACAAGGGTCAATCAGAATAGACACTAGATGGTTGGTGATCATACCTTCTATTTCCACCACTGAAGCTTGGTGGTCAGCTTGGTTATTATCCAAGGCTGCATAAATTTGCGGCACACTCCTGGCCACATCATTGACGGTGGTAGCTTATTGAACGCTGTAAATTCTCTGGTTTTTTGGTTGTTGGTGCGAGCAGTCCCTTAGTAGATGTTCTTCTCCACAACCCCAACATTTCAAAGGTTATATAGGGTACATACCTCAGCAACTCGAGGAATCTGCTGACATATTCCTCTATGGTGAGTTTCCCCAGCTTGAGTTCATAGAATTCTTTAGTCTTTTCGTTGAAATATTTTTCCAACAGATACTTCTTTCTGAAGTGTTTCTCAAACCATTCCCAAGACAGGTCCTCTTCGTGAATCCCGTTCACATTCTTAATGTCTTCCCACCAAATGGAAGCCTTTCCATTCAAGTTGAAGGTGGCTACTCGGGCCTTCAAGTTTTCTGAGAAGTCATGGACTCTGAAATATTTCTTTAGTCCAAGAAGACAGGCCTTTGCTTCCTCTCCCTTTGGCCTTCTTGAATTCTTCGAGATTATGACTCTTGGAAATATTTTGCTTCTTCTATTTTCTTTGGGAATAAGAACTAGTTCTGGTGCTAGAAGATCCCTCCAAGTCGCCAGCTTCCTTTCCAGAAGAATCGTCTGATGCTTGTCCCTTATCTCTGGGGTCGACCTTTCTCGAGGTGCTCCTCTCAGTGTGGCCATTGACATGACCATGTTTCTGTATCTCATGTGGGCTTCGACTTTTCTTTGTCTGTCATCGTTCCACCTGACTGGTGTCAGGTTCATGCTGCAATTGTCTTTGTATGTCAGATAAACTCTGCAGTAAAACTGCATTAATTTCTATTTGCTTCTCTTGTTCTTTTATCATCCTCTCATTGTCAGCCTTGTAGCTCTGTAGTTCGACCATGAGGCTCCTCACAGTCTCAGCTATATCTGGAGGGGTCCCTACCGCCCTCCTTTCATCAGACTCTTCATCTCTATTGTGGGAGCCCTCCCCCACGTCGTGGTGAGTCACCATTCTATGCATCTATAGTTTCCCATGGTTGATCGTCCGCTTGTGTGCAAAATAAAAATGCTTATTTCTAGTCAATACTTATATACATTCATAACCCATGCATAATTCATATTTTTCACATGCATACACACAATAGGGGTTTTTCATTCTTAACTTCGACTTTTAATTGAGGGGATCAAGATAAAGATTTACTCCTTTTATAAGTACTTCGAATGGAGTCTCTGCGCAACCCGTTCATGAGCCCAAGCAGGCCAAGTGTTGTAACCATGCTCTGATACCAATTTGTAACACATCCACTACAGCATAACGGATTATTTCGGCTTTTTCTTTCTTTTTCTTCTCGAGGGAAAGAATCCTCGAGTTCCTACGAGGTCTTAGCATAGGCTAGGTCTTCCTGTCAGAGCTTTCCCTAAGCCAATTCCGCGGGTTCTTTCATTGGAAACTCGCCTTGTACAACTCAAGTACCAAGCATGGGCTTCACCTCCATGTGATCGTCAATTATGACCTCGACCAATCTAGGCATCACCTTCCTCACTTCGTGACTCACCGATGCACGAGGGTCGAGTCTTTTCAACTTTTTGAACCCCAAACTCGAATTCCTACCTTCTAATTGAGATCGACGGCTGCGAGTCTCTCCCCTGATCCGAAGGTCCTAGCCATTTCAGGACTTTGGTAACCGGGAGATCGAAAAGCAAGGGGGGTCAAGTATTTTGACCCTTCAAAACCCAAAAACTGAAATCCTATTCATATTACACTGATTTAGAGTTTCGCATTTTGGGACTTCGCAACTTGTGAAGGTGAGGATTCCTGCCATTTTTACTTCCGTGTGCCGAAACACCGAAATGCTGAAAACTATTCCCACTAAGCTACTTCAGGATTTCACACACCAAGATTTTGTGACTGGCGAATGCAAGGTAACTTTCCCTTGGGTTTCTCGGGTGCCGAAACGCCACAACACCAAATCCTATTCATGCTAGACCATTTCAGGGTTTCACCTATTGGGATTTTGCGACTGGCGAATACAAGGGAACTTGCGCTTGGGTTTCCCGGGTGCCGAAACGCTAAAACAAAAAAACCTATTCACGCTAAACCATTTCGAGGTTTCACCTATTGGGATTTCACGACAGGAAAATACAAGGGAACTTGCCCTTGGGTTTCCCCGGTGTTGAAACGACGAAACACAAAAACCTATCCATGCAAGACCATTTCAAGGTTTTACCTATTGGGATTTCACGACTAGCGAATAAAAGGGAACTTGCCCTTGGGTTTCCCGGGTATCGAAACACCGAAACACCAAAACCTATTCAAGCTAGACCATTTTGGCGTTCACCTATCGGGATTTCGCGACTGGCGAATACAAGGGAACTTGCCCTTAGGTTTGTCGGGTGTCGAAAGGCTGAAACACAAAAACTTGAGAGACCCACTCTCTCTCGTACAAGGTTTCCAAACTCAGATCACGTGACCCTTCTTCGTGTTCTTGGGTAATTATCCCTAGGTTTAGTGACCAGACTGAAAAGCCTTCCTAAATCATCGAGCTATGAACTTCTGTGACAGGGATAAGTAAACTCATGGGTTTACTAAAATGGTAGTCCTTTCAAGGAACTTACTCCAGCTCTGGAATGCGAGGGAACTTTCTCGGAATGAGGTGCCTTCAGGGAAATCAAACCAGGGCATAGCGTGAGTCAAGTAAATGGGAAAAATCTCTAGGGAACAGACTCGTAATCTGAACTTGTTCATTCTATATATCAACCGATTATGGTCATACAAGTATGAGCATGCATCTACCATTTCTGATCAAAACACCAAGAAAACACTTCTATACATAAACCATTTATGAGTGTACAAACAATGAGCATACATTCCAGGATATTCAATTCAGGATACAAGATATAAACACTTATCAGAAAACACCAGGTGTGATGCAACTGCTGAGAGGGGTGCTCATTTCCACCCAACGATAGGCTTAGTGAATCCAGATGGATTTACCACTAGCCACCCGCGAGCTAGACCATGATGCTTGGAGATTTAGTCTCCTATTTCCAGCTCCACGGAAGTCCAGAATGAAGGTTTTTCTCTCCTTCTCTATTGTTCGGGACTCTCTGCTTGTCTCTCCAGAGTTTCTTCCCTCTTTTCTTCTGCGATCCCCTGTCGTGTATTCCCCCCTCTGTCCCCTTTCCTACACTTCCTTTCTTGCCTTGTTCTGCAAGGTTGCGTGTGGAGTGAATTCCCCCATCCATGGTCAGGTCTGAGGGCTTCTACTGATGGGTGCTTCACCCCCATCCCCTCATTAACTCATGAGGAGCCTCCCCACCTACCATCTTGGTGGGTAATTCATTCCAGGGTTAGAGAGAAGCTTGGGTCTTTGATCCAGTAAAGACCAATACCGAATTGGTTCAGTGGAAGTTAACGCCACCATTCCAGGTTCCTTCCACCACCATTCTTTAGCCATCGTGGTCTCTTTTAGCACATCCCCCTCTCAGCAATCATGCAACACATATTCATAACATTATTTACATTCATCAACCTTTTATACAAAGGTCCGTCAAATCAAACATTCACATCTTTGAGTTTGTCATAGTTATCGGCCTATATAGTTATTTTTTTATAGACTGGAGGAAACAGGGTGTTACAGATATGACGTAAATCAAGACGATGAGATGAGACAAGTACTGAGCTTCTAGCTTGACAGCTATGACGTAAAGCCAGTCTTGTATTATGATGAGCCAGCCTTGTGTTGTGATGATGATGATGTATCAGTTTTTATACTAATACATAATTATGCAGATGAGGATGGCATTCCTTTGAGAATGATGATGCTTCCGATGAAGAAAACTTATAATGATTTATAGATACGCCAGCCAAGATGATATTGATGATGTTGTCCTCCCACTTGATGTTGTTGATGATGTTGTCCTCTCTCTCTTGCATGATGCTGCTGAAGAATACCCTTCTTGTTAAGGGAGAGTGTTGAAATATTGTAACTGCAAAGAGTATTCTTATTATTATTGATATATTATTCATAGGATCAATCCCCATTATGGATTGATCATGTCGGTTATTGTAATAGGACCAAATCCCCTTTTGCGGATCAGTCAAAAGACAAATGTAATAGGCAGAATAAGAAGTCGGCCCCAACAGTTATTAAAGAGACCTAGAAATATAATAAAGGTGGGTTTACCCACCTATTTTGAGAAGTCGGCCCTGCCAGTGAAGAGACACTTCACACGTGCCAGACTTGTATAAATAAAGAAGGCTAGCACCTCACTTAGACACAACTCACTTGCTCAGTTTGAGAGACAAGTTCTAATATGTTACCGGCAAAGGAGAGAGAGAGTGGCGCATATCTAGGAGAGGACTTTCTGTATTAGCATAGAGATCTTTTGGCATTGTATTGGCTATCTATATTAAGGAAGTTTTGCTGGGTTTTCTTCCCCTAGAGGGTTTCCCAGGATAAATGTTGTGTCTCTTGTGATTTTGTATTTCTCAGTGATCTTGGATTATGCTATTGTTATCCAATGAAATGAAAACATCTATAATGATGTCTTAAACATTAACACATGCCTCATCAAACTCCTCTCAAAAACATGACAAAAATGCCTCTCAAAACATGAGAAATGGCCAAATTACACAAGCTTCTCCTCAAAATCCCTACATCAAAAGTTACCCCTCAAGCTCAAAAATTCTCATCTATATAGTTTTTAGTATAAAAAAGAGAAGGACAACTTCCCCTGAAGATTTGGCCTTTTTTTGGGATCAAATCCCCCTTCAAATGGCCAAGAAATCCTGAAAAATACATATTCTGGGCTAAACCTTAGCACAAAACCCACTTTTGGTTAATAATACACA
>JZKD02S2043479.1:494041-517387 GCA_000966675.3 Picea glauca
TATTTATTCTTTCATCAATTATTAATATTTACCATGGTTACAACTGATATTTAATATCTCATTTAATATTTTTTCTTTCATCAATTATTAATATCTACCATGGTTATAACTAATATTTAATATTTGTGAATTATGTTTTTTTATTCAGTTTCTCAAGATTGGGATGCACTACATTTAAATAATGATTGCGTACTAATATTCTTTATGGAGCAAAAATGTACTTAGATGAGAGAAAGAAAAAAGACAAGAAATAAATGATGAAGCTTGTGCAATTTATCAAGTACTTGTTTATCGACATTATTGCATTCCCTTGCAATACTAGATGAGGAAACGTGGATCTCGAATGAATTTTAAAAGAAAAAACTAAAGGACATTGTACTAGGACTAGACACGGGAAATAGTGATCTGTGAATGGGGCCAATGTTGAATTTTTTCAAATTGTTTCTGTATGCAATGAAATTTGACATGGATAGAATTTTTTCATGCCTTGACAATATGGGAGGGTTTCCAGACTCAAATATGACTCACACATCCACTCTATATATCCGATATTGTCCTCATTTCGTTTCAACTTTCTAGGATTAATGTCATGGATGGAACTTCCAACATACCCATCGTCATGTTTGTGCTCTTTCTATTCATCACCTATGTTATCGAAAAAATCAGTAACTGCGGACACAAATGGATCTCCCTAGTTTCACCCTGAAACTAGAACAAAACAAGACAAAATATAAAACTTTCCTTAATTTTTAGTTATCAAGCATACTAACTAACAATAGATAAATGAAATACCTTTTAAATGTTGTTTTTCCTCACTAGTGTGTCCTCACTAAATGATGTTGAACCTATAAAAAGACATAAGCCAACAAAGTGAAAGAAACAATGTATACTTAACAAAACCTATGTATGTGATCAAGGAATCATACAATAAAATAAGAACAATTTTATGGGAAAGAAATATATAACTGTATTAGAGATATGAAAAGGAGAATAAAAGTGATGCCTTGATGTTGTAGGGTCCCTTCCAACAATTCCTTGCTTCCCACACACTTTTTCTCCATGGATTCTAAGACTGCAGATCTGACAACTACTTATGATCTCAGCTTGGCAAAGCGAAACTCAAAGCCACCATAGGCCCAAACACTCCATATGAATTATATATAGTTGAAACTAATCCAAACTCTTGGATAGACTAATATCGTATTAGTTGAATCTCTGTAACTAAGCTGAAGTTCCAAAAATTCTCTAAACGTTCTCAATCTCTTCCAAAAAACCTAACTTTCCCATGAGAACTCCCCTCCTTTTATAAGCTGAAAAGGATAGGGTGAGTAGGTTAGGATGATCCCATGAGATCAGGGATGTGACTCAAATCCGAACTGATCAGAGGCCACCTCAACCTCAAATATTCTATTCTAGAAGCTTCTTTTTTTTCCTTCGTATGAGCGATCGACTCACCCTTAACACTGAGAAAACTACGACAATGTCGCATGCCACTGTGGTGAAACCTGCGTCAATCCTAGATCATCACACCCTTAACACTAAGAAAGGTGCGATGATCCTTATTTACAAGGTTTTTTACAAAGAAAAATATAATTTCATCTCTCTAGGAAAGTTCATAATCATTCATCTTCAGGGATTAAGGAAATTGATCCTTATAAAGAAAAAGGATATGTGTATTCATTAATGGTCTTAGGGGTGACGAAAAATAATGTGTAGCAGTAAGGCCCCCAAAGTATGAAGTTAGAACAAAGTGATAGTTTAAATACTTTGTCGAGTGTGTGTTGGGAACAAGGAACACGTCGGTCAAAAACCTACCAACAAACAAGGAAAATACAGTGCAATAATATATCATCAATGAGGTACGCATTCCCATCCTTAGAATACAAGTGGCTCAAAGCATAAATTCCGACATGCAAATATCCATGTCAAGTAAGATAGGTCATGGCCACCAAACATACACTGTGGATCCACGCCATTATTACTCAAATCTGAACATAGCCACCAAACATATAATGTGGATCTATGTCATAAAGACTCAAATTTGAACATAGCCATGAGAAATACACTGTGGATATATGAAATAGTACAATCTGAATATACTCCAACGCAATCTGAATCTATCAGAAAAGATTTTGGGTCTTCATCTCCACCACTCTATAGTATGAATCTAACCATGTGAATACATGTGTTGAATTCGAGCATAGTAGAAATGACTTGATTACCAGTCATTAGTGAATATCGTTAACAAGTTCAAGGGAAATCGCCATTAATTTCAATGACTCCCAAGGTACGCTAGTACAATCCAATCGGTGTGAATTTATGATATGAAGTCGAACACTCGGTGGAATCTCACAATCATGGGTCAATAATGAATAACCATTGTCGAAAACAAAAAAAAATTCCACTGAGGCATGTAAGTTCCAAGGTGCCAATTAGTTTCTAAGTCTAATTCCTAGACAATGAGTCAAAGTTGACAGGAAAAGACTCCTCACAAGAGGGCCTTAATGTATCCCCCATCAATGACACGAAACAGGTAAAAATATTTGAAGTAGATCAAAGTAACAAGTGATTTAGGACTGAATCAGGGATGACCGGTGCAATAGAAGGCTTAAGGAATGCAGAAATGGCCGACATAATAAAAGGATTTCCATATTGAAATTCTCTTTGAACATATTGACGACACGACAACTGTCTTGGAAACACTAACTCAAAAAAATGATCATAGACCAAATTGTAATCTTATAAAGGAGTATGATCAAGAGACAAGCTAATTTTTCCAACCCTAACACAAAGCGAGTGAAAGGGTTTCATGTTTAAGAGCGAGTTATTTCCATAGAATACAACTTTAAACACATTTCTTTCCCAATTTTCCCCCACCCTCTCTGGTGAGTACCTCTTTATTTTTACATAATCTTGAGGACGTTAGAATATGCTTGAAATGTAAGCTCATCCATCAGATGAGTCCCTCAGAGTATGTTTAACGAACCCTAGGAAGGAGTGGTTCAGTCCCATATGGGTCTTTCGAAGTTTTTTTTTACGAGTCCAAAGAAAGTAAACTTAGTGGTCTTTTCATATTTATGGAGTTTTAAAAGAACTTAAAGAGGAATCTATAACTTATTCTAATCATGCTTGATTAGAGTGTTCCTTTTTCGTAAAGTAGTTTGATGAGACCGAAAAAGAGATAAACTACCTCTCAACAGATGTTCTTTCTAATTCACTTTACTGAGCATGAAACACAACAAGATCACTCGACATTATTTTCATATTTAGAGAGTCTAAAAAGATCTTAAAGAGAACTCTAGGGGGTTCATTTTTTGTATAACCTTTACGAGTCTGAAAAAGTGATAAAGGTATACTTGGTTACATTATCAGGTATTTACAAAGTGAAAACAAGTGCCCTAACATAAAAAAAACATCTATATGGTAGCCTAGATACAAAATGGAAATAGTTGGTCAATAATTGACCACTACCACCTTCACCACCCTCAGATGCATTCTGGAATTCTATCTTTCTTCTCTTGCTCGAGTAAGAACCTCGAGAGGTTCTAGACATAATCATTGTTATAATTTTTTTTCCTCAATGAATTAATAGGCATACAAAATGATACTTTTTAATTTAACCTAAGACAACTCACTACATATGTTATTGTCAATCGTGAGGGTGTTACCCTCCACTGCGACCCCAATCTCTCTGTGATTCCAACCTGCATCAATTACAAATATCAAGTCAAGAAAATTAAACAAATATGGGTAAAATCAAATTCATGAAACATAAAAAAAATTATCATCACTGCATTATCTCACTGTGAATATCTCAGGCCTCGATGGAGATTCACTGGTAGATGGAGCACTAGGTTTTACAATCTGCTTTGAAACAGCCTCTATTGTGGCAGTCTTAGTCGATGGGGCTGATGGAAATGGTGGTGGGGGTGGATGACATACAGGTGGTGTGCGTGGGTGCCCTACGTGTGAATCCACTAAGGATGCATGCAATAAGAGTAATGTTGAGGGTGGATTGTGATGGACCCTCACAGGTTGTACAAGTGATTGCAACTCCCTAGACCTGGAGAAAGGTAACCCAAAAGCAATGCCTAGGTGCCCAGGTTGTGAAATAGTATTATAGCTAGAAAATATATCCACAACCTGCATACATATTAATAAAATTGAACTATTAGTACCAAATAGTAAAATTCAAAACCATAAACACAAACTATTTGACAATTATAAGATCTTGAAATATACAACACATGGTACCTATGACACAGGTGACTTATCCATCCCAAATAGACCTTCCTCGACATCGCCTAGTCCCAAATCTTTTAGAAACACAAGAAAATTTAAAAATTGAGGATGTTATAAAAGAAAGATATGACTATGGTGAATTTATCAAATGTAATACATACATGTGTGCGGGGTGCACCAATGAACATGTTTCCTCTACTACTGCATAAATGGTGAGGCTAGGCACTGATGCATCCATCGACATATAGGGTCTAATTCTTGGATGTAACAACTGCAACAAAACATACAATAAAATATTAATATAAATACACAAAATACAAAATAAATATATAACAATGAAGAACATAGAGAGGGTTAATATTCTAACCTCCTCCATGAAGCTATGTTATCCACTAGGATCTATAGGCCCATAGCATGTTTTCCCACAACTCGATCATCTGTGAGGTTCTCATGGATGATTGTTATGTCCATGTGTCATCTTTTCACTGTACTCTCATATGCATGTTGAAGCTCCAACCCCTTTATCAATGTCATTGGAAAGCACCTCCTACCGAGATAGTGCAACAAAGCTCATGTGTTGAACTAGGCTACAAGTAAATGATGAAATGGCTAGTTGTACATGTTCCAAGCTCTATGGAATAGGAGGATGATGGGTAGGGGTCAGGCCTTTGCCTGGGGGGAAAAGGACCTAACATGAGGTCATTCCTTCTATTCTCTCGGTCTTGTGCGAACCTTCAACCCACACCTTGGAAGTCACCAATGCCAAATTAGTTGACATGCTTACCCAAATTAATCTCATCCCATGATTTTCTCAGAAAATATAAGGGCATTTCTCTATTATTGTAGGGAGGTTTATCAAAAACCATATACCACATATCCATTGAGTTTTGACTAAGATGGCGATGGATGCATCAATCAATGGAGATGTGTTTCTTCGTCAATGGTAGTTCTTGTCCATTTCTAGGATCCCTAAAAATAGACAATATTTGTTGTTTTGAAATGCCCAGTTCTTTGACTTGGTTTTTTTCCAAACCATTTCTATAGTACTCATACATTATTGCCCTATTATCAGAAATAGAGGTCAATTTCCCTTGGGCACTTGCAATGGACTTCACAATTATGTCCAAAGAAGTGGCGAAGGAGATTTTGCTAGGCTCGCTAGTGTCCCTTAATTGTTTGTCAAGGGTTTTAATATAACCAACCCCTCATCAATTTGAGTGATCACATTGGGTGGCTGTGGTAGGTTGGGATTTTGATCTTCTTGGTTTTCTTTTGAATGGTTCATGTTACACATCAACATTACTCACTTTGATAAGTGTCGCAAGTGTCGCATGTTGCTCACAAGTGTCACAAGTGTCAAGCAAAGAATATTGCCATGATGTCTATGTCATACTTATAATGACATTAAGAAGACACTTAAAATGCCTCAAACACTTGATTTGAAGGAAGAGGAATGGTTAGCTGAAGTTGAGTACCTCTTACCACCTGAAAGAATCATTGAATCTAGGGTTTAGAAGAGAGTGCTCCCCTATATCACTCTTAGGAGTGTTGGCGCTCCCCTATAAACTGCCAGGGAGCGTTATAGCACTAAACAACCTTGCAAGAGGAGCTCTATTGATTTTAGAAGTGTTGGCACAACCCTAAAGCCTATTAGGGAGCGCTATAGCGCTCTGATGGCCCTTTTGAGGGAGCACTGCCTATTTTGGGCAGGAGTTGGTCTATTGAGGAGAATAAGGGGAAGATATTTCAATCTTGGAAGGCAATTGCATTCGAATTCCTGGTTCAACCATGATCTTAGGGAAGATCCATGACTTAAGGAGGAAAATCCTCAACTTACCCTAAATATACCTCAAGAGGTTAGGCCTCTCTAAACCTATATAATCATGCTCTATCATGATGGAAAGGAGGAAGAATTGGAAGCATGAAACCTATGATCCCATAGGAAACATACAGTGAACTGGAGGAAAGTAATCAGTAAAGTTGTTGTCGTTCGGATCGTGGATCTTTTGAGCAAGGGTTAGACAAAGGGGACTTGACGAAGTTGTTGCATTCGCATCTATGGTTGTAAGTTACTTCCGTCATTGTTCTCATCAATATGACACGCTTGGCCTGTTTCTTTCTATTTTGTGTTTAATCTCACATGAACTTGTCTCTGATAGATAGTTCTAATTCAAACTAATATCAGTAGAGTAGGAAGTGGTTGTACCATTGTTTGTCTACAGGGCTTATCGAGGAACGAAAGATTGGAGCTCAACTCGGAGCATGCAGGGAAAAATGCCGGTAAAAGGTACTTCTTTTCTCCTTCCTCCTCATACATTAGTTTGTACAGATCTAAAAGGAAGTCTGTGTCCATGATAAGCGTCTTCTATCTTAAGAGCTAAGAGTCTAGCTCTCAAGAGGAGATCTACCTGACCGCAGGGAGATTTTCCTTCAACAGAAACTGGCGACTCCGCTGGGGAGAATTGAATCGAAACTTTTTCTTTTGATTTTTCCTCATAGACCTTGTCTTACCCTTTGATTTTTTTCAGACCTTGTTCACCCCTTTTTGATTGATTTCATGTGTTGATTGACTCCTTACCCCATCACACTCAGCTTGATTGCCAAAATTCGACTGAAATTTTTTATTTTTGGACATTTTCATGAGATTTTTAAGCCTGGCGCGCCTGTGTCTATGTTAACAGAGTGCCAACGCTCTTTGGATGTGTTAGACAGAGCGCTATAATGCTTGGTGCCCTTTACACCAGAGTGTTAGCCCTCTTTTGGCAGAAAACCTTTCCAGAATTGCTTTTTCAAGGTCCAGTCTCTATGTTTCCCTTGTTGAACATCTCTGTGAGTCAATGTTTCTTCCCACTGAACTTTGACATCCTTCCTTCTAAGGAAAAAATACCTTGTTGTTTAGATTTTGTGGCCTTCTTCATTTATTTTTTTGAGCTTTTCTGTTGTTGGGAGTTTGAAATCAATGCACTGTTTTTTCTCTCCTTTTTGATTGAGCAAGAAACTCTGGTGAAGGACATCAGAAGTCTACGAATCTCTTCATTTGGTTTTTGTTGAGGTCATTGTTCTTCAACATCTCTCTTTTGTGTGAAATTCTTGATTTTCTTTGTTTTCTTTGTTTTCTTCTTGTTTTCAATCACAACAAGAGGGTGTATTGTTTGTACGAAACCTGCTCATGCTTATCTAAGTTTCCTTGATCCAAAAGGTTAATTGGCAGGAGAAGTGTTGTTTTGAATTAATCATTATTTTCACACAAACAATAAAGAGACATCTTCATGATTGATTTTCATATTAGAAGACATTTCCGAAATTTTTTAGCACCACATTGGATTTGATTGAAGAAAATTTGTTTGAGGACATTCCTTCTTAGTGTTTGTTAGTGAAAATAACTTTCTCTCTCTCCCTTAAATAGACATTCATCGAAAAGAAATGACTTTTATCATATTTGATGCATTTTTTGGGGATTGGGTCATCATTCCATCTGTTTCACTTTCATACACCCGTTTTGAGTAATGAACGCTAATTAAAAATTATCTAGAACAATTTTTTTTTAGGATCCTCCACCAATAATAGACTAGGATTAGTACTTTGGATTAGGCTGTGAGCATAACTCTCCAAAGTTTCCAAAACAAACATTAGCATCCTGAGGTAGGGAGATTCAAATCCAATTGTCGTATAAGTCTGCCTGGGATCCCCCTCTCACACAAGGGTTATGCACAAGGTCGCACTCGGGAAAGCTACAAAGATTATCCCTCCATGGTTTGAATGATTGTAGTAGTCAGATCGTATTATGGGGATCACTTAAAGGTATACCCACAATGCTGAGTGGATGCCTTTCAAGTTGATTTCAGGCTAGATATCTTTCTCGTACATTCGTACTGGACTGTCGATTGTACCCACCTAGGGGCTGACTGTGAATTGGTAACCTTAGTGGCCATAATATTTAGGGTCTTACAAAAGGTGACAGTGAAGGGAAGTCTCACTGTACCTGGAACAGACATTGGTCAAACTCACTCGGGCTCCTTGGAGGGTAAATCCACAATTACTGCATGGAAGCTTGTACCAAGGTGAAAGTTCATTAAGCAGGTCACCATTGTAACTATTCCACCATATCCCCACCCCTTCTTGACTTGATCACGCGACGTTGGATTTCATCACCAACTAGTACGGTCATTGAGAGAAGGTTTTGTTTGCTTGGTTGTGATTCTTAGATTCTATTAGTGTATGCTGCTTCTTTTCGGTAGTTGGCCATAGATTTTTTTCGCTGACTCTTTTTCGCCAACATTGACCTTCCGCGTCGTTCGTGTAGGTTACAGGGACTTCCTCCAGAAAATATCGAAGGGACTACCCATTTAACCCCTCATTCTATGGAGGAATCTCCTCAACAGAGTGAGGTTCACGACACTATAACCTCCCAAGAAGAAGTCCCCACTCCTTTAGAGAATTTTTGAATTGTTTTAGAATTTTTGAATTGTTTCAGAGTCTCCGGAGGGATATGAGAGACGTGTTCTCCAACTAAATTCAGCCGGTGAATTCGTCGTCGTTAATCCTTCTGACGTTCCGACTGGGTCTCATTCAAACCCTCTAGTCGAAGACCCCTTCTGGACCACAAGCATTGTTCGAAGTCCACCGCACATGGTGCGAGGTATTTATGGAACAGGAATAGGTGCCGACATGCCTGTTACCTACACCGTACCCTTAAACCATTTTACCCGTACTATCATTTTTTCAGCTACACCGTCCATTGATCTGAACAAATTGTTTGTTGGCCCAAGGTCCACTTTCTCTCTCCAGATGACCCACTCTACAATGGTCCCTCATGTGTCGACTATTCTCGCCGGTAATGTGGTGGTTAGCCAAGCTGCAATTGGCACACCACTAACACCTAGACCTTCATCATCACTCCCTTTTGGGTACAAAGCACTGAATTCTTCCGCTGTCACTACTACCCAATTTATGCCTAGAAGTTCTCTACCTATACAACAACCTGGAGGGACCGGTCTTGGTGGATTTAATCTGTTAAGAAACATCGGTCAATCGTTTACGTCTAGTTCCCAAATTCCAGAAACTCCACCTCAAGTTGGGGGGCATCCTCCCACCGGAGGACAACTTCCATTTGGAGGGCACCCTCATGTTGGGGGGCAACCTCAATCCAGAGCCTACCATCAACCGCATGGACAAAATGTGTCTCCCACACCCAATCCGTGGAATATCCCTTTTCCAAGAAACCCACAGTTCTCGAGGGGACACAATACTCAAGCTCCACAACAACCTCTTCCCCCTCAAGGGCCTCATCTATATCCTCCTTATGGACAAATTCCAAATCTGTCTTATAATCCTCAAAACCCATCCAGTTATCCTCCGCTCACGCATGTTTCTCGAACCACCTCAAATCCTGTGTACCCTGGTCAACGCCAACATTATACAAGAGGGTCCACTGGTTACAATTATCCGCCTAACCCAGTGTATGGTCCTACTGGTGTTCCTATGCCACACCAGTATTACCCGCAGGTTAACCGACAACTACCTTTCCTAGCGACTYTGGACCTCCCAGACTTGTCTCGGTTAACGAATGATCCTATTTTTCATTCTCCGGTTTGGCCAGCTGTTCCAGCTAAACTTCCTTCTGATATTCCAAAATTYGAYGAAAAGTCCRGAGAAGACCCAAACAACCATGTGATGAATTTCCATTTGTGGTGTTCATYGAACTCCCTCATGGAYGATTCTATACGTTTGCATCKTTTCCAATGAACGCTTACRAGTTCTGCAACAAAATGGTATATTGAACTACCACATGCTTATTTTCACGATTTCAACTCCCTTGCCATGTCCTTCCTCACACACTTTCAACTACCCATTCRATACGAKATGGGTACTGAACTATTGACCTCCCTTCRTCAGACAACCTCCSTACATATCTCTRATCATATTCATGAATGGAGACGACGACGAAGGTTAATCAAAGCRGTCATTCCTGACCAATTATTAGTGGAATGGTTCACTAAATCATTGTTACCCCAGATCGCTCGTGATGTTKCTATGGGTGGTGTAGTCACCGATGAAGAAGCTATTGCTCGAGCTCAGTACTTAGATTTGGTTTATTCACAATCYGGTACTTTGTATGAATTGATACCAAATGCTACCCATGCCACTACTGATCCATCCAAACCATCGTCTACCTYGCAYGCAGATGGAGCCATTGKCTCTGTCAAAACCCAATCTACTTCCCAGTCGACTAGAACAACCCAGCGGTCTTCTTCGATGTCTRCTCCYAGTTYGACCACACCCTCTTMTACCTCCCCTCAAACTCAAKTCTTTGAGGTGAATACAGTCCAATCGACCCCTTCACAACAATCTRGAGGCAAGAAGAAAGAAAGAAATAAACTGAAGAAAAACAACAACAATGRACAACCAAAAAATCAACCTCAAACCCCTGCTGYCGGAAAGCAAGCACAACGRAAACTGAAATTCCCATGTCTCATTTGTGGCGATGATCACTACACCYGAGACTGTCCACATCATGATGAAGTKGCCAAACTTTTTAAGGTAAATTCACAACCCGCTGTGCTTACCCAACCTTTTCCACAGCAACAATCTTTGGTTGCTCAAACCCCCACTCCAGGGGGCAGTTCCAACCAATCCCATGAYGAGGCCTCGACAAGTGCCCACATTTACATGTTTAATGGGATTAATCTGACMACTYGCACTACGACATATGACACACCGATTAAACATGATAAGTCTAAGAMCACTAACAGTTCCTTACCGGACCCATTACCATCTTYCGTTAGTCCTCTGTCTGCTAGCCCTCCGTTCGGGCCACTTCAGATCRAGAAAMCTTCRGTCGAMTCCATCTTACGCCCTCCTAAGAGCACTATCCAAAAATCTACCTTTAATCCTMRTTCACGGGCTGCCCRAAACTACAACATCGTTGAAGATTTGGCTCAAGCACCGTGTGCTATGTCTGCTTTGGAAGTTTTACAACACTGTCCCAGCCAAYKTAGAACGCTCTTAGYTGCCATCARCRCTTTCGATCCTGAGTCATMTAATAACCTCATATTTAATCTKGATGATCATCAGCCTTGACTCTCCCACCAACTAGCTTTTCATATCGATGTTGTTGTTCACAATCAACAAATCCACCAAACTATCTTGGATGAGGGAGCCTCTACTTGTGTCATGTCTTTAGCTTATTGGAAAGGCTTAAAATCACCTGCCCTTAAMAAATCCCCTATGATGTTAAATKCTTTTGATGGGCGAGGTTTTCATCCTCATGGACTTTTACAATCCTTAGTCGTTCAGTTGGGCGGAAAAACTGTTATTGTTGATGTCKAGTTGKTCGATGCCCCCCTCGATTACAACCTACTAMTCGRAAGAAGTTGGTTCTATTCTATGACTGTCGTCRCCTCATCGSTGTTTCGTTGTGTACAATTCCCCCATCAAGGCAAAATTGTCACTATCGACCAACTAGATTTTTGAACACCCGGCGCTCGTGCCCCTGTCACCAACAACATTCCTKTTTTGGGAGACCACAAAGTTACGTATGAAAGCATTGGTGTTGGCTTGTTGAAATATTCTAGCCTTATGAGTACCTTYCCTACACCACTTCCACCCACCACACATCATATTGCCACCGTCAATATGATTTCGACTATGACTTATCAATMTTTGGAATCATCTGACCCTTGGATTGTACCTAGTCCTATGGAATTCGATGTACTAGGTGRCACCATGCCACTTAGTCCAGCTGAGGCCACATACGTTGCTATTCAATCTRCCTCTCCCTCTCTGGAAAACCCACATCTATTGGCATATGATGCCTACTCRATGCCGTCATGGTTGGATTCCCTGTCGTCTGCAGTCGATTACATTTCCCAAATTTTCCCTTYCGACRAATMTATAATGGAAATGCTTAGTATTGACGACGTACCTTGGGATGATAACCATCATCGATCCTMTTTCCTTCCRCCTMTGGAAGAAATTCACAAAGACATACACTCTATCTTCCCTCTTGATGTTACCAATTCTCCACAATCTCCCATCCCCACACAAGTTACTCTTTCTGAGGGGAATCTAGGTAATATCTCTACTACGATCGTTATTGATATTTCGATCAAAGAAGGCATTGTGGAAAACATTAACCTTGGTGCAAATTGCACACCCGAAGAAGTGGTATCTTACACCGCTCTGTTTAAATAATTCTGCGATGTATTCGCTTGGAGCTACGAAGAAATGCCAGGGATCGACCCTTCGATTGTCGTGCACAAAATCAAGACTTACCCAGGTGTGAAACCTGTTCGACAGAAACTCCACCCGGTTCATCCCAAGAAAATCGAAGCTATAAAGGCAGAAGTTGAGAAACTTTTAAAATCTGGCTTTATCTATCTTGTCCCTTTGATAGAATGGGTCTCCAACCTTGTTCTGGTTGCCAAAAAACAAGGGACCATTCGTGTCTGTGTTGATTATCAGGATCTCAATAAGGCTTGTACAAAGGACAACTACCCTACGCCCTTCATCGACCAGGTAATTGATAATTGTGCTGGGAGCGTAATCTTCTCTTTCATGGACGGTTTCTCCAGGTATAACCAGATTGAAATTTTATCTGTTGATCAACATAAGACAGCCTTTATCTACCCATGGGGAACTTTCGCCTACTGAAAGATCCCTTTTGGTCTCAAAAATGCAGATGCTACTTTCCAGTGGGCCATATCGTATTCTTTCCATGATATCAAGAATATTGCAGAACCTTATATAAACGACTTACCTACCCACTCATCCAATCGATCAGATCACGTTGATCACTTACGGGCTATTTTTCTTCGATGTCGATTTTACCATATCCACTTGAACCCACATAAGTGTATTTTTGTTGTCGAATCTGGTCGACTCCTCGGTTTTGTTGTCTCTAAGGACGGGATTCGGGTGGATCCCTTAAAGATTAAGGCTATTCTAGCCTTACCCCCGCCTACTAGTTTGACCCAACTCCAAAGTTTGCAAGGAAAAGCAAACTTCCTTCGCCGTTTCATTTGTAACTACGCTGAGATAACTAAAGGATTCATGTGGTTTTTGTAGAAAAACACCCCTTTCATCTGGGATGACATCGCTCAATGATCATTTGATGCTCTCAAGCATGCCTTGACCCACGCACCTTTGTTGCACCCTCTAGAGTATACAAAGGACTACATCCTTTACTTATCCGCCTCCACTTCCACTATTGCAATGGTGTTAGTTCAGGAGGACCCCAACGGTGAGGAACATGTGATCTATTACCTGAGCAAGAGTCTATTTGGACCCAAACTCCGATATTCACATGTAGAAAAACTAGCTTTGGTAGTTGACATCGTTGTCTAGAGATTTCACCATTACATCCTACTACCCACCACCACGGTGATTGCAGACTCAAACCCCATGTACCATTTCTTGATAGGTCAAGTGCTCGGGGGAAAATACTCTAAATGGATCATCATCCTTCAGGAATTCAATCTTGAATTTGTGAAGTCCAAAGCCAAAAAGTCCCTGGTGTTTGTGGAGCGTATCTGCGACCTCCCCCATGCTGATGAAGATATTGAACCTAGAGATTCTCTCCCTGACGAAACTCTTTTCCTCATCAACACCTTTGATCCTTGGTATGGAGACATCCTCCTTTATCTCCAAACCCAACGCTTTCAGCCTCACACTTCTTGTGAAGAGCGTCGACGTATTCACCACCATTCTTGTCGTTATCTTATCATCGGTGACCCCTTGTATCATCGTGGTATTGATACTATCCTTCGATGATGTTTGATTCATGCATAGGCTGAATGCGTTTTGAATGAATTTCACCTTGGAGCCTATGGCGGTCACCTTTCTAGGATGGCTACAACCTAGAAAATTCTACGTGCCGACTATTTTTGGCCCTCAATTTTCAAAGATTGTATTGAGGTAGTCAAAAAATGCCCACCCTACCAAGTTTTTAATAAAAAGGCACACACCCACCCTACTACGCTGCACCCTGTTATCGCCATCGGACCCTTTGCCAAGTGGGGTATCAATTTCATGCAATGTAAGCCTACCTTAGCTTGGGGGCACGGTTATATAATCGTCGTCGTCGACTACTTTACAAAATGGGCTAAGGCCATGCCTACCTTTCTAAATGATGGTCGTACCATAGATCTTTTTGTTTTCAACCACATCATAACACGTTTTGGTGTACCACGCGCCATTGTCACCGATCACGGTTCACACTTTAAGAACCAGATGATGAGTGAATTGCATGCCAAGTTGGGTTTTCTCCATGAAAACTCATCCCCATACTATCCTCAAGCCAACGGACAAGTTGAAACCATCAACAAGGTCCTCAAAACCATGATTCAACGCATGGTAGGGGAAAATAAGACATCCTGGCATATACAACTTTTCTCCGCTCTCTGGGCTTACCGTACTTCTGTGAAAACTGCAACTGGGTTCACTGCTTTCCAGTTAGTGTATGGCATCGAAGTTGTTTTACCAATCGAGTTTGAGATTCCATCTCTGAAACTTAAAGTAGAACTCCTACCCCATACTTCTACCGAAGAAGAACATTTCTTATATCTGACCAAACTGGACGAAACACATCATGATGTCACTCTCGTTAATGAGGCACATCAGAAACAGATAAAAAATCAATACGAAAAATCCGTCCATCCTCGGACTTTTGCAGAAGGAGACTTAGTCCTCGTCTATTACTAGGCTCATGACAAACTAGGGACAGGTAAGTTAGAACCTCTGTGGCATGGCCCTTACATTGTAAAACATGTTCTTCGCAGAGGCACCTACGAGTTAGTCGATTATGATGGAATCTCCCTAGGCGAGCCTCGGAACAGTCTTTACCTTAAAAAGTACTATGCCTAGATCACCTAGCATGTGTATTTTGTACATTATTGTATTTTAGTTTGGTGTGTCTATTTCTTTTGTGTGCTCGACTCTTTACCTTTGCCAATCATAATTGTGCCTTGTGTTTTCATGCGCATATGACGTCTTCCTTTCCTATCTTTGTCGGGTTTGCGGACGGCGCTAGTCGACACACCCAGAACATTACTTCGACAGCATGTCATTTACCAATCTGACCAGTTGGTGAGTTCAGAAGGTATTTTCTTAGGAAAAGAAACTAATAACATGGAAGAATATCATGATGTCATCAGACTTTTGACCCAAGCCTCCTCCCTAGGTATCTCTCGTATGATTGTTAACCTAGACTCGCAACTCGTGGTATGCCAACTTAATCGTATATACGCTATTTGTAATCCTATCCTGCTACGTCTCCACCTACAAGTTCGTCGTCTTGAACGAATATTTGATTACATCGAATACAGACATATTCCAAGGGAACTCAACAATGTTTCGGATTCGTTAGCCAATTACATCATGGATCAGTATCTCGCCCATAGATAAGGTTTCATGAAGGAAAACAAATCATACATCATATGTAAATTAAAACACATCACATTAAAGACATCATCATTTACAAATCTTCTGGCACTGTAAAAACTCAGAACTGTATATATGTACATAGCGTGACTGAAAATGTTTTGATTACATCAAAAAAGTATTTGGAAGAGCAAAACTTTGGGTCTTTACACCCATACAACATCGTCCGACAAGTCATACAAAATATACAATCACCAGAGAGACTCTAATCTCTCTGCACTGGATTATGCTAAGAGTAACATATCATTGCACGCACTACTTGTCTCAGTAGAGAATTAACATTCTCAGGCACCCCCACAGTGTGTCTCTGTAGATGTAAATGCACTTCTCTCCTCCGTAGAGGAGGAATGCCCATCGTAAGGCCTTGAAGGTTTCTTTCAACCTCTTGAAGACCTATCACTGGTTCCCCCAGATCTACTGCAACCTGAGCACCCATGCAACGTCCCGATACTGGTATCTCAGTCGGACGCACTGCTCCCTTGTTTGCATGTTGAAAACAATACATTCATTAAAAACTCTTCCACGTACCCAAAAAAATATACATAGATTAAAAACTTAAAACAAAAAAACACTAGACAAGGTGTTGTTTAGTCTCTCACCTGATGCATCCCAATCTTCCCCCGCTGGTAGAATTAAATCCATGCTCCCACGAAAGTCCACCTCGGCATATGGAAAGTCTTATATCCAAAGATATTTCCATCACAGCCAAGTGAAGAATTCACCGGTGAAACGGAATTCTGACTCTGCCACTAGTCTCGGAGACAGACTAGTCCACCGTTCCATCCGTGGTTCTCCCACTAGTCGTACCACCAATGCAATCTAAGGCTGCATTTGGGGGATGCACTCTAAGAAGAATGAGACCAAGAAAGAACCATATCCGAACTGCTTATTCCCCATCCTACATCTCGAAACTTGTTCCTTCACGTTCCGAAGAAACCCTGCGCTCCAGTTAAACAGTGTTGGTTCCAAACACTGTACGCCATAAGATACTTGTGATCTCGACGCCAGATGAGCGCTAGTGCTTCCTTTCACACTCGTGATGGCGAACAAAATAGACCGAAGGGGTAATTCTCTGATATCCTTGATTGGGATTCTACCCCCCACCAGTCTTGCTCCTGGGACACAATAACGTGCCAAGTACACACCCACTTGCTCAGGAAGTGCCCTCTGTCTGAAAAAATCTATAGGAGACCCTCTTTTCGAGAGGCCAGTCAAGAAGTATACATCTTCCAACTCGATGGTTAGAAGCTGTGTTCCAATCCGAAACCCTTGCTCTGTGACATCCCACAAGTTGATTATGTGCTCAAGCAGAAGAATCTCTTTCTTCATCTTCTACAGTTTGAAGAATTTCAAAAGGCCACAATCTCTCAACGTGGCCCACGTACGAGGACTCCGCAAATCAGCCAAATCATCAAGCTCATGCTCCCGTTCCTTCCACTCAATCACGGTCGTCGCCGAAATCACCTACAAACAAAGAAAAAAAAATTTATTATTCAATTTTTCGGCAATTTCTTAAGTAAATAAAAAACTTGAAATGAATTGCCCATACTGTTTAAAAATGACCACGCCCTCTTTTTATTACTCAATAATCACTACGCAGAAATAAAACGTTTTAAATTAAAATAATTTTCATAATGGCTGCATGGGCATATTTTTGAGTTTCTTATGGATTCCTTAACAAAAATGACCTGTCAACTCAAGTATCAAGGCGCTGGCATCTATCCTACCACCCTCTAAAAACGTTTTTGTAAACAAATGTCTTTTTCCGATCGTTTTGAATAGAGGTCGATTTGATCTTTTTTTGGACGACCTAGGGCTTCATTTTTTTAATTTAAATATTGTTGTGAAAACAAATTTCGAACCATGTAATTGAAAGAGGGGGAAGTGAAGATCTACCTGGGCCAAACAATGAGAAAAATGGTCAACCATAGCTCCGATATAAAGAAAAACAAGATCCACCTCCAAAATGAGAATCTCCACTACTACAAATCCTTATGCAAATGAAATGGTAAATGAAGATTTTTCTTGTATTACTATTTACAAATTTCCATTTTTTCATAAGGTATAGTCATTTGTGGGTTTCTTTAATAATATAATGGCCTCACTAAACCTCTGGATTGCATTTTTGACACTATAGGTTTCAAAGCAGTTTTGATCGTTTGTTTACCTTGTCACATCCACGAGCATAGTCTTAGTTCGTTCTCAAGCTCAAGAATATAAGAACGCACCGGGTAGACTTTTATCTCTTTTTCGAACCCGTATGGATGCACAAAAAAGGAACCCCCTGGAGTCACCTTTAAACTATTTTCAGACTCTCTAAACATGAAAAGATCGTCGAGTGATCTTGCTTCCTTTCACACTCGTTAAAAGGTTCGAAAGGGTGTCTCTCGAGTGGTATTTTATCTCTTTTTCAGCCTCGTGAAACTAACTGTACGAAAAAGGAACTGAGAGAGTTCTCTTTTAAGTATTTTTTTAGACTCTATAATCATGAAAAACCTTCGAGTTTTCTGTGTTTGGACTCTCTAAAAAAAACATCGACAAGCCCATATGGGACCGAACCCTTACTTCTTCCATTTCATTAAACAAAGGAAGAGGAACTTACCGAAGGTGAGTTATATCAAGCATGTGTTACCCTCCTCGAGCTCGTTAAATTAAAAAGAGGTACTTGTCTATCTGGATGGGGGAAAATTTGAAAGAGGCAAGCCAAGCAGTCTCTTGAGAACATTACCAAGTAATTCTTAGAGTTGCCCTTGAACACGACACTTTGTCTTTTTCTCGCATTATAATCCATTGAACCTCTGCACTGAGCCAATCCTTTGAGTTTCTTTCACTCCTCTAGGTCACCCGACGTAAGTCACAGCATCCACTGAATCATCAAGTTTTGGTCCATGTCATGTTTCTGCTGTCGTGCCTCAGTGTTCAAGGGAAATATCCATCTTGTGATTCAGCCATCAAAAATATATTGTCTCAATACCCGTGTCAGTCCATGTTCATTTGATCTATCAATTACATCTCTATGTTTGTTTCATGTCGTTGATGGGGGACACATCAAGGCCCTCCTTCGACAAGCCTATTCCTATCAACTTCAACACATTATCTAAGAATTAGACTTAGAAACCAGTTAGTACTTTGGGACCTGCATGCTTCAATGACACGCCTCCTCGCATCCGACAGTGGGTTTACGTCATTGACCTCTGATCGGATGATTCCACAGATTTTTGACTCCAGCTCATCCATTCACATTCGTTGGAATGTACTAGCTTACCTTGGGAATCATTGACATTAATGGTGACCTCCCTCGCGCTTGTTAACGGTTTACATCATTGACAGGTAATCAAGTGGTTTCTTCCATGTTCGACATCAGGACATCTATTCACATGGTTAGATTCGTACTACATCGGGATTGGTAAGAAGGCACTGGGTTGAGTGATCACTTTGATATGTACTTTGCACAGGTTGTGAAGGAGTTTCTCTTGAACAATGACACATATATTGTTGCATAGATCCACTTTGTATTGGTCGTGGCTATGTCTTTTCATCTCGTAGATCCACAGTGTATTCTTCATGGCTACGATCAGTTCAGGTCATCAGAGTATAGATACACACTATATCCTCGGTGGCTATACCTTTTATCAATACAATTATGGATCCGCGGTGTATTTTATGGCAGCCATATCTTGCAAGTCTTGATCACCCAAGCATAGGTATGCCTTCATTAGGTTTGAAACATGTCATAATATTTTTTGGATGTTTGTGTGCAGCTTCTGTCAGGTTCTTTGCATCTATACCCTTTCTTGAAAGTCTACAAAGCATTTCAGTTATCAATTCTCATCTTATAACTTCATACTTTGGGGGGCAATCTGTTACACATCAACATTAGTCGCTTTGATAAGTGTCTCATGTGTCACATGTTTCTCACAAGTGTCGCAAGTGTCAAGCAAAGAATATTTCCATGATGTCTATGTCATACTTATAACGACATTAAGAAGACACTTAAAATGTCTCAAACACTTGATTTGAAGGAAGAGGAATGGTTAACTGAAGTTGAGTACCTCTTACCACCTGAAAGAATCATTGAATCTAGGGTTTAGAAGAGAGCATTCCCCTATATCACTCTTAGGAGCATTGGCGCTCCCCTATAAACTGCCAAGGAGCATTATAGAACTGAACAGCCTTGCAAGAGGAGATTTATTGATTTTAGAAGCGTTGGCGCACCCCTAAAGCCTACTAGGGAGCACTGTAGTGCTATGATGGCCCTTTTGAGGGAGCGTTTCCTATTATGGGCAGGAGTTGGTCTGTTGAGGAGAATAAGGGGAAGATCTTTCAATCTTGGAAGGAAGTTTCATTCGAATTCCTGGTTCAGCCATGATCTTAGGGAAGATCCTTGACTCAAGGAGGAAAATCCTCAACTTACCCTAAAGATACCTCAAGAGGTTAGGCCTCTCTAAACCTATATAAGAAGGCTCTATCATGGTGGAAAGGAGGAAGAATTGGAAGCATGAAACCTATGATCTCATAGGAAACATACAGTGAACTGGAGGAAAGTAATCAGTAAAGTTGTTGTCGTCCGGATCGTGGATCTTTTGAGCAAGGGTTAGACAAAGGGGACCTGACGAAGCTGCTGCATTCGCATCTACGGTTGTAAGTTACTTCCATCATTGTTCTCATAAATATGACACGCTTGGCCTGTTTCTTTCTAGTTTGTGTTTAATCTCACATGAACTTGTCTCTGAGAGATAGGTCTAATTCAAACTAATATCAGTAGAGTAGGAAGTGGTTGTACCATTGTTTGTCTATAGGGCTTATCGAGGAGCAAAAGATTGGAGCTCAACTCGAAGCGTGCAGGGACAAACGCCGGTAAAAGGTACTTATTTTCTCCTTCCTCCTCATACATTAATTTGTACAGATATAAAAGGAAGTCATTGTCCATGATAAGCATCTTCAGGGTTCCATTTTATTATATATTGCAATTTAAAAGCCATGGCATGTAAATTAGGTTGGTTTTTTTAATTTAAATACAAAATTTCAATTTTTTTTAATTTAGATTCTTGGGAGAAAATGACTAAATTGGGTTAAAAATAAGATAAAACAAATGTTCATCGACATAGTGGAAATATCCTCCCTTTGTTTCTCCTATCTATTTGCTCAATGAGAGTAAAAACACGAGCACACAAATCGCGCTCGCGACCTTTTAAAAAATGTTTAACAGTAGGAACACGTGTTTGTTCCTTCCACTAAACCTACGTGGCAAGCCTCGTGGAGGTTAGACAACTTTGAAACCTATAGGTTTAGGAATGCATGTTCATTTTGTGTTCCTGCGAGTGTGCATTCCTGGTGACCTACTTGCCACTTTTTCAGCCACTAACTTTGTGCACTCAGCCATGTGGAGATCCTAGGTTTTTTCAAACAAGATAGTCCTAGAGAGAAAATATTTTTTATGGACTTGGGTTTTTTACAATGAGAATACAAGTTTTCTGGTCTCACATACACCAAAAAACAAGGCACCTTCGTAATTCATGTCTTCAATGTGTGCTCACTTAAAACAGAATAAAGGAAATAAACCTAAACAAAAAGGATGACAAACATGTAAGTAATTATAATCATACTAAGAGGATGAATAAGATCAAATGCTAATAATCCACAGACTACAAGTTCATAGAAGGATAACAAAAAAAAATATAATTTCCATTCAATCTCTAAGTAAAACCAATTTTTATATTTTTTTAAAGAAAACAAACTAAAATTGTTATTTTTTTTTTTAAATCGAAGGAAGCTACCTTCTTCTTTAACACCAAATTTTCATTATTAGTCCCTGCTCTTAGGGCTGAGGGACTATTAGTAATCAGTTTTCCTATCTTTGCATGAAGACTGATGCAGAAACAACATTTTACCCAAAGGTTTTAAGAATTCATATGATTTTCTCTAGAAAATATCATTTTTATCCTATGTTTTGATCTTTGAGATTTTATTTGGCCTCTTCCTAAGGAAGAATCCCATATATTCTACCAAAAATTTAGTTCAAGGCGACCCAAACCTTAAGTTGGATAGTAGTTTCGTTGGATATCAAGTAATGCTAAATATCAATCTAGCATTACTTCATAGCATTACATGTTACTGCTGGTTTTTCCATTCTCCATATGGTTTTAATATTTAGCTCACTGTCAATTCCCTTTATGATATGGATGTCATGTCCAACACCAACTTACTCCCTAATCTCGCTCGAGGTTGTTGAGCTTCCATCTACTCAACCATGCAAACCCTACTGTCAAATAAACTACGGTGATATACTCTTAAAGAATACAAACCTTACCTTATATACCTCCTTACAGGCCTGTTGATTACAGTATATACCTCCTTACAGGCCTGTTGATGGCGACAACGAGTTGGAGAATAGGTCGGGCTGTTGGCTTTGGCTCCAGGTCCATCGCTTAGGTCCATCGTTGCTCCAGGTTCATTTCTTATAATACCTTGAGCTAAGGTTGCAGTGACAATGAGATTTTATCATCGAGGGAGTTGCATTGGAGAAAGTGAGAGGAGAAAGATTTGGCGATTAAATTGGAGCCAAAGACATTCGTGGCGAGGGCGGTGAAGACATTTGTGGCGAGGGCACTGTGGAGGCTAGCCGAGGATAGCGTGTCTAACAGTAAGCGAATAAGTGATAGAAAGGGTTTTTTATGTCTGGCAAAGTTGATAGAGAAGGAAGAGGGTGAGTTGCAAGAGAATTGCCTAATGGTGGTAATGGAAATAACAATTGTCATAGAGATCAATCCCCATTTGAGGAGAGTGGCATTTAAGACTAGCTCCCCATCAACAAAGGAATTGGTACATGAACTGTTGTGGGTAGCCAAGGAGGGGGATGACAAACCTTAATTGTAGATTCCTGCAATGAAAGCGATAGGCTACCTGGTGCACACCTTCCTGACAAGGGAGTGTAGAGTTATCAGGCCTTATGTGGCCACAGAGGCTGCAATGGCACTACAAAAGTTTTCTCAGCATCCCTCCTTCCTTTCCCTCTCTCCTCCTTCCTTTCCCTTGCTCCGCCTAGGGAAAATGCTATTGCCTCTTCTTTTTTATCCTCTAGAGTACCTACCTAAATCTCTTCTTCCCTATCCTATCAGAGTGCCTCAAGGTTATAGTTCATGTTCTACCGAGAGGAGGTTATACCACCTTTCCCGAGAGAGAGTTGGAGAATTCAAACAACTTCGTTTAGCCTGATTATAGTTGGAGAAGATTGGGAGGTTGAAGGTTGGAAAGTGACCTGAAATGAACACCCCCTCTCTATTGTTGTTGCTTGCATCTGTCCTCTAGCTGGGAGGAGAATTTAGTCGCCCTTCCCCTCAAATATGTGAGAAAATCAGTCGACGACCTGCATGATCCTGGCGTTGGAAAAGATTAGATACTCTCTTAGTTCTTAGAATCAGGTATAATCATATATTTATGTTTATGCCAGGATTTCACAAGCTAATCTACTAGTTTATCATAGATAATACTTACCCATATGGTTGCTCGATACGGCCTTGTAGGAGTTGGATTATGATGAGATGCTCCAGAAGTAACTGAATTGTGGATGTGATATCACTATAGCTTGTAGGAAAGGAGTCATAGTCACAGTCAATGTGTTTAAATTAGACTTTATTCATCAATAGTACTTAACATACCAATAAA
>JZKD02S2043491.1:32039-54498 GCA_000966675.3 Picea glauca
CGTCATTTCTGTTACAAGGAAAAAAACCTCTATGGCCAAGGGTAAACCACAACAGACAGGTATGACTATAGAAATCAACTCAATTCCAACATATGCTATATAAACTAATGTGCAATATAAGAAAGAGGGCTACCTTGATCCAACATTTGATGATGTTCCATCGTTGAGCACTTTGACCCAAAGCTTTATACCTGCAAGAAGTTCTCAACAAATGAGCAGAGAAAGTATACAATGATAATATATAAGAGGTTAACACATCAGATAGAATAATCCATTAATAAACATTACAAACATGCCCATGGATAATAATCATATATTTGCAAGATATCAATAGGATGGGAAAGGAGTATTTCTATTAATAATTGATCAACAAAAGTGACAACGATACAAACTTCTGTGTCGGCATGGTTCGAAACCAAGAAACCAAGTTCCTTCCAAGTGGGTCTACACCACTTCAATCCTCCACCAAAGGAAAGCTCATAGGAAAGAGGTAATGAGGTCCTCTCAACAATAGGGAAAGAGCTTGGGGGTTGAACAATGTGTTCAGACTTGAGGCATAGAGGGATGAATAATCAATATGAAGTAATTTATCTAGAGTAATTTTGCTCTCAAAGTTGAATTCTTTCTCCTCTTTTCCATAGCTCGAAATTGTGCTCTTACAGCCTTCAGAATGCCACTGAAGGGTCGAGTTGGAACGTTTTCAGTATATGGAAGGCCAAGGATTAGAGATCTTCTGTCGTGACATGGAAACCCGACCTCATTTTGTATTTTTTGGCACAAATCCCGATGTACGCGGGTTGTAGTGGAGCAGCCAACGTATACGCATCTTGCATAGAAGATAGGGAGCGTATATGTGGAAAATGTATATTTTTAGTTCTGGATTCATCAAAAAGGGATGATAAGTCTGCATAGGGAAATTGAAAAAGGCCCTCTGTGCAAGATAGCAATGGTGAGGCAAATCTTGCTATAACAAATCTGTAACAGAGTGTGATATTTCTACTCCACCTACAAGGGTTATTGACTCTCTGAGTTCACATGATTTCCTAGAAACTGAGTTTCATTCAGAAGTGACCATCCTATATGTCATGTCTTCCATTGGAAATTTAGGGAAAATGAGCATCATTGAGAATCCATCTTCTTTGATTTGGAACCCATGAGAGTTATCATGATGATTCTTGATATGGGATTGAGGGAATTTGTTATGGCATCTAGTAGACCTCCCAATATTGATCATTTTCTTCCTTGGTTATATTTTTTGGAACTTTCCACATAATTCTATACTTTCCCTTCCATCGAAGATTCATGTTTTGTACCTCCTTGATGTCTTGATGGGCATAATCAAGGAGCTTTCATCACTCATGAAACTACTCACAATGCATATCTTTGACCGCATAACTTTTTTCCTATGTGGCATGGCCTTGGCATGGTGAGCCATATTATTCCAACATCGGCTCATGATTTCATTGGTTATGATCAATATCCTTGGACCATTCCTAGCAATGAGCTCTATTTTGCATAAACCGCCATGATGCATAAAATACCATAATTATCTACTTTTCCTTCCATCGAAGATTAACATTTTGTACCTCCTTGATGTATTTATGGGAATCATCAAGGATATTTCATCACTCACAAAACTACTCATGATGAGTATCTTTGACCACATAAATTTGTTCCTATGTGGCATGGACTCAACATAGTGAGATATATGATTCCAACATTGGCTCATGATTTCATCGATGATGATCAAGATCCTTGGCCTATGCTTAGAAATGAGCTCTATTTTGCATAAAATACCACAATGTGTAGTGCCTTGTATATGTGTGTGGTGTGAGTGAATTTGTTTCATATATTGTATCTAAAAATAAAAAAATATTTTACTTTTTGTGATTTCACTATGCATTTTGACCCCATAATCTAGTTTACATGTGTTGATAGGATTATGGGGACTCTCTTTTTCCATAAATGGAGACTTCCACCGACCTTGAGGTAGTTTTTCTCAAATAGGAATATAGGGATAGTTTTTTCCCTACATCAATGATTTGCATCATTTACTATCCATTCTGTCAACAGATGCCTTAGGTTTGATATTATTAGGCTGTGACATCATCCATTCCATTTTTTGCATGTCGTAACTTCTACGGTATTACCTACTCTCCATGGGAGCCCTAGTTAGCACCCAGATTCTCATTTGGTTCCCATGATGTGATTTCTTGTAGGCCTAGGAACCCTCCTGTAACCTTACCATGACTTGACGTTAAGACTCATTCTCCTCACTTCATCTATATTATGGCCATTTCCTGAGGGAGTTCCCAACTTTTTTATAGTAGCTTTACAATCACTTATGTAGTTTTTTCTCACATTATACACCCTCCCATTGCATGGCTATTTTCCAATATTCCACTTATCTCTATTTCAATAGCCCTTTCCCATTATCCTCTTGCATTACTTCGCCTCCATTTTGTATCCACCTACCCATGGAGAGAATTGCTGCTAAGATTGGACCTCACTTTCTAGTAACCATTTGCATTCATGATTAGTTAGTTCGATTCCATGTTCTTGGAACATAGAAGCATGTTTTTAATACACTCATTCTATTTAGATGAGCTAAATTTTACCCCTTTTTCATGCTTGTTTAAACATGAAAAAGGTACTAAATGAGTATCCTTTGACCTGTTTTTCATACTCATAAAAATAAATGAAAATGACACTTTTTGAGTAACCTTTTACCTCTTTTTCAGACTCGTAAAGAGACACGGAACAAACACCTCATGAGTATACATTAAAATATTTTTCAGGATCCTTAAAACTTAAGGAAAAAGACATTATAAAGAACACTTTTATCTCTCTTTAGCTCTTTTTAAACCATGAAGGATACACTAAAAAACCAAAAAAAAATAAAAATTAGTGGCGTTTTTTTAACCATTGATCTATTTATAAAAAGGCAGCGTTAGTTGAGTCTCCATTGAACATGGAACTTATTTGAGTCATTATCTTATAGTTGGGTTATATCTTGCCTAGGAGTTGTACTAGTAATATGAGTTGCAAATATTTCGTCAATTGGTTACTCTTCTAGTCATCATGGAGAGTGCTTTAGTACCTCCTACATTATTCCACTATATTAGTCCAAATCTTGAGTCTTTCTACCAAGTCCTCATTGTGTCATGCCATATGTTCAAGGGAATTTTCATCTTGAGTTGACCATCTACGTTTTTTTTTAATATTTGAGTCGTCCATCCATGTGTCAGTTGTACTTGGTGATTTTATTTCTTTATATAATATCTCAGTGTATGTTTCATGTCTATTTACAGGGGATACATTAAGGCCCTCCTTCTATGGATCTCTTCCTATCAACTTCAACACATTATCCAGTAGAGGGATATAGAAACTAGTTAGTACCTTGGAGCTTGCAGTCCTCAGTGGTAGGCCTCCTTGCAATCGACAGTGAGTTTCCATCATTGATAGATCAATTCTATGAGTGTTTAACATCATATCCTATATTCACACTTGCTATATTGTACTAGGTATATTTGGGCCCATTTTCATCATCAGTGGGTCCCCTTGTGTCTGTTAATGTTATACCTCAATGACCAGTTATCAAAAAATTTATACCATGATAAACATCATCTCATATTTTCACATGTTCTAGAATCGTACCATCGAGTTTTGGGGTGAATACCTTGGGTTTGGGGCCAAATAATTCCTTCATAGAAACCCTCCCAAGTTGTGATGGAGTATATCACTTATCTATGAGTACTTTCAAGACTTTAGGGGAACTATCCTTAGTGCTCATTGTCTTTCTAATGTATATGTTGGGACATAAATCCACATTGTATTTTCTCATGGAAATGATCTCATTGATGACATGGATCCATTATGTATTCTTTCATGGCCATGGTCTTGCATTTCATGTCCATAATGTATTGTTTTTGCGGCCATTCTTTGAGACTCTTTAGAGTCTGGGTATGTCTACCTTGGGTATGTTCTATACATGTATTTATCGTTGATGTTTTATTGTAGTTACTCTTTGACCTCCATACCTCTTTTTTCTCTCCTCATGTTGCCTCACATTGGTGACAGTTTATTGTAATGTGTTTCAACCATCCATTCCTTTCCCGACCTCACACATTAGGCGGATTATTTTATAGCCTTAATTTTTACCCTACCATGTCAGGAGGAACTTAGCAGAAGATGATAGATGAAACATAGCCCTCAACTCTAGATTTGGTCAGTTTTTGAAGGGCATCACTAGTCATACATAGAAAACTAGTGACATGTCCATTGAAAGTAGTGTACAATAAGCGACATCCTCTATAAAATTATAGATTTGTGGAGTTTTTAATATATGAGAGAAGGATGAGTTGGTTCTTCATGGAATGAGCCTTGGAAATCATGCCATTCGAGTCTCCATAGGTTTCTAGAATATCTAGAAGCTTTCCCAAGCCTCTTCCAAGAGTCTATAAAAAGAAGGAAAATCTTGAGCATGAGGAGGAATAATCATTCACAGAGTTATGCTACCAAAATACATAGGTGATTTTCCATTCTACATCAGTTGTAGTCAGGTTTCCTAGCTTGGTTGAAAAGCTAAGGAGGAGCAAGGAGCAATGGGAAAAGAGGAGTGCATCTACACCTAGAGGTAAAGTGTATTCATGTACTTATTTAATTTTGATATATATATCATTGGTTTTCCCCTTTCATAATGTTCATGTTCCATGATATATCTTATATTTGGTTTATTTATTCATAGATTAGGTTAGATCCAAGCTAGATCTAGGATTCTAATGCTAAGAAGAGAAGCAGGAAGGCATTTCTTTTTCACTTGTGTGTAGGTAGAAGGATTAAGGAGTTGGAGAAATATTTTTGAGACTATAGTAGCGAAGGACACGTAAGGACAACCTTCAAGAAAAGGTATCCAATTCGATCATTTCTTGGTGTAATTGTGAATCTAATTGCTTGTTTCTATGGAGAACCATAGAATTTTATCCCCTTGTATGTATAGGAGAAGTAGGCAGATCCTAGATATATCTTACTATCCTAATTGGTGATATTTTCTCTATAACAAGTGGTTGGTAACGTCTTTGTTTTCCTTCACTTATTTTTCTCATTCTTCCTCTTTTTATTCCTTTTAAACTTTCGGTTACTAGGAGATGGAATTTTACGAGAAGAGGAAGGAGGAGAAATAGATGACAAAGAATTTTCAAGAGTATTTGGAACATGCAGAATTGTCATCAACCAAACCAAAAACCCCATAGGAATTCCAAGAATATTCAAGATGGCCATAAAAGGGGAACCAACATTTCCAAAGTAAAGAAAAGTGCAAGGGCCTCCTTGGGGAGGGGTTCCTTAGTTGACGTTCATGTAATAATTTCCTGAAACATGACTAGAATTAGATGCAAAAGGAATGTTGGTAGAGTATGACAACACTGATCCCCCCCATATAAGTTCCCCTAGGTACAATAGTGCCCCCAGAGACATAACTTCCCCCAACATTAGGAAAAACATTATGGGTAGGACCAAACCCAGGGTTAAAATTCCAACCAAAAGGAAAACCATCATTTGGTATCACTAGGCTACCTATAGGGTCACCAAAAATAGATGGGAATCCACTTTCAGTATTAATATTAAGGCCTTTCCCTCCACCGAAAATAGGTTTGGTCACATGAGATGATGCAATGGGTGTACTAAAATCGAGTGTATTCATGGAAGGAAATGATGTTACTGTTGGAATCCCTCATATGGATTGACTAGATGTCAAAGGAATAGATATGGGAGTACCCATCCCACTAAGTGGTGGTAATGAGGTGGTCATCATGACTTCTCCCAACATATCTATGGATGTACAAGCTGGTCCTCCCTCGTTGAGTGACCCATTAATGCTTTCCATGGTACAAGGATTTATAAGGTAGGAAAAAGAATTACCAAATGGACAATTCACCTAAATGAGTAAAGGCTCTATGATACTGAAAAAGGATGGAAAACCCTCACCAACACTAGAACTAAGAATTCCCCCCTACTGAACATAAATCTAAACATGGGTATTCCAAGGGATGATATGGGTGTGATAAAATCAAATCTACTCATAGAAGGAAATGAGGTTACCGGTGGAATTCCCCATATTAAGAAGTTGAATGCACCAGGTGATCCAGGAGGATTGAGAAGGCCCAAAAATCAAAGTGTTTGGAATCCTAAAAAAAATAGCATCATTTTTAAGTGCTCATCGCAAGCTTTCCAATGACGCAAACATAACCTCAAATGAAGCTAGAATGAAGATGTTATGGTCAATAAAAATTTTGGTCAACCAGTCAAAGGGTGACATCATCATTTGTACTTCCAACATTAGCAGCTGACTGTGCAGAGATGACGTCAGCACGATGTACTACTGATTTTAGCATGATAATGCAGAAGTATGAGAGGCTTCCATGTGGCATGATGATTTTCCATTTTGACCCCCCGTTTCAACTAGTAGAAAGGTGCCACATGGCACTGTATGGATGCAACGTGGTCATAGAAAAATTGATGTAGTAGTGATGTTAGAAGAGTGATGGGGAAATAGGTGGAACCATCCAGGATATTCCATGTGGCATCACGACATGGAAATAGTTGACAACTAACTAGATGACACGCAGGCAGTTTGACTTGGTAGGATCGAAAAATGAGAAGGCACCATGTGACCCAATCAGTGGGTACCACGTGGCACCTTGGAAATGCCCAATGAGGGATGGGCGGTGAAAATAAAATAAAATAGATATGGGCTGGCTCAGACTTGTTGATGTTGAATCTAGAGAATAGAATGATCAGTGGCCCCCTTATCCGGTGCATCCCAAAAATCCAACAAGCACTATCCAATGGTTATACTTTAATGCGGAGGGACTGTGCACATGTCACGTCGCACAATTGGTTTGAAGTTCTGACTCCAATACACAGTAATGATAACTATTGTAGGTTGATTATACTATTAATATAGTTTATAAAACTATATTAATACATGAATTTATAACAAAAGGATAAAAGGGGGGTCCGCGGGGTTTGATCCTCGGACCTACCCCAACCAAATACTTAATTAAACCTCCGACTACCAACATACCAAATGGACTTCTTGTTAAGTTCACTCCACATTTATTATTTTAAAATTAGCCTAATTCATAGCTTGAGATTCAGTGCCCAACAAGAAAGTACGAGCACAAATTTCAATGTAGGGTACAAGAGTAATGATTGCACACTAACGACACACTTTACGAGAAAAATATCCCACGAGGGATTGAAGGTGATGGTGTCAGATTGGAATGATTTGGAAGTTATTTCTACATTATTTCTCACCACGATGGCAATGTCAATGTCCATTTTTCAATCCAAGTAGCCAATCATGAGGCTTATGGAATAAAACCCAATGTAAGCATGATGATTTTGTAGTTTTGGTATCTTTATGAAAATTTTCAAAAGATGTATGCATGTTAAAGATTTTTATGAGCATTGAGTGTTGCAGCAAGGCAACAAGACCTGATCTATTGCAAGAAAACTCATCATATTTTCCTTTTCATGCAAACCAAGGCAGTGTTGATTATGCTTGAATCTGATAAATGGATTCAAAGAGGATCTTTGCCAACCATGATACATTATTTCTTGCGAGAGATCAACCTTCATCAAAAGAGATCACCTCTTGTGGAAGAGACATTGCCACTTGTTGTGAGAATTGAAATCCTTTGTATTTTCATAGGATAACCTATTATTTCCACTTATGTGATAACTTATCCCATGTATTTGTCCATGGAGATTTCCCCATTGCAAGAGATATTTTTCCACATATTTGTGAGAATCAACTTTTTACACATAAGAGTACCTTCTTCGATGTTATCACCAGGAATGGGACTGCATCCATTTTACATGTAAAGGAGAGAATATTTTAAAGAAGAGAATGAAGAATATATGTGGTTGAGCAGAGCCTGAAGATGTAGCCTACCCTAGGCAAATTACATTATCAAGTGGTTATTCCTTGTCCTTATGTGTTGACTGCTTATCTCATGTTTTCTATGTTCCTTATTTCCGCAGTTAAGTTGTTGGATGCATTAAGTAATGGTATATGAGATTTATTAATATTCTTTACCAAGTTAACTTCAATTTTGACTCAAGCCTCTTAATCACTTCAATTTTACCTTTTAACGCAATCAAGTTCAATAAAAAATGATATTAAATCTGACATTTAATTGAGTGGCATAAAATCGAGTAAATATTTGTAACAAGGTCACCCCGGTCTCAGATCAAGTGATATGATAGCAGGATTGATGAATATTGTAGGTGAGGTTGCTTCAAGAGTCTGAAGAAGAAAAGAGAAAACTCCAGCTGCAACTACAATCTATGGAGGAGAAAGTAGGAAAATGCTCCACAAAAGAAGCAACAAAGGGTTCATCTTGTGGCCATGGCATGTATACTATTTATGGTTCTTGTCACAATGATGTTGATAACTGTGCATTTTGTCAGATGATAGAGGTTTCTCTCCAGAAACTAGGGAACCAAGGTGGTTTCCTATAAGCCTCATCTACAACTTCATCCAACTAGGAGGAGCAGTTGGTCATACTTCAGGAAGATAAACCTGCATCACAAAAAGGAATGGAGTTAAATGATTCTCCATGTTTAGTTCCTTCCCTCATTAATGTTGGTGCTACTTTGGAATCTTTGAACAACACACCAAGGGCATTGGATTGAATTTAATGAAGAAAATGGGATAATACAAGGGATGCCTTGGAACCAACGACCAAGGCATTATGAATCCCATCAAAGTAGTGGAACTACCTTGACATGCAGAACAAGGATATGTCAGAGAAGAGATTGGAGAATTCTCCAAAACTAATGATGAAAGAAACTCTAAAACCACAGAAGCAAGTGATTCTTCAAGTGATGAGACTGGATCAATGCAGGCTGAGAGAAAATCATATTATTTTGATGATCATTATTATGAGTCATATCCAAGGGGATATGAGCATCACGAAGGAGTAAATGAGGCAAGTTCTCCTTGCCATACCAACACCAGAGACAACCAAGCAAGGTATAAGAAGTCACATTATTCCAATGTTCCTTTGAGTCAATGTAGGATAAGAGCACATCATATCATTCTGATGATCATCATTATGAGTCATATCTAAGGGTATATGAGTGTCATGAAGGAGGAAATGAGGCAAGTTCTCCTTGCCAAACCAGTACCAGAGACAACCAAGCAAGGTATAAGAAGTCTCATTATTCCAATGTTCCTTTTGAGTATAAAAATATTGACAATGAAAAGAAAAGCTTATGGCATAGGAAACCATGTACGTTTTGTGGTATGCATAACCATTCTATTTCCAAGTGTTGGAGAAGAATGGCTTTGTATAGGAAGGTTATGGAAACCAGGAAGAATCCAAGACATGAAGACCCTTCTCCACATGAGGAGAAAAGTAAGGCAAAGAAAACCTAGAAGAGGAAAAAACATTGCACCTATTGAAACAAGGGTGGACATCAGAAAGCCACATGTTGGACCCTCCAGCCAGAGCTACATTCCAAGAAGAAAAAGAAGGTTGGATAAGCACATGTGAGGGAATCAACCGATGAAGCAGCTCAAAAAGGAATCCATCTACTGAAAGAAGGCCAACTACCTAAAAAGAGACAACTCGAGAAGAAGGACCCATTCATCTTGATGACTGAAAGGATGGAAACAAAAATGAGTTAGTCAATAGTGGCCATTCTTTTAAATCACTTGTTACTTATAAAACCCCATAGAAGGGAACTTTTTGTAAAAGTGATGACATGTATAACATCATTGATTTATGCAACATAATGATATTTTAGGCCTTTTGTTAAGGTATCAAAGGGTATGGGTTCTATTGTAAATCAAAGAGACATGTATGATCTCACGATGTACACTTTTGGGGTCCAAAAGTCCTTTAGTGGGGAGAAATGATCTAGGAGGATCTAGAAGGCCCAAAAATCAAAGTCAATGGAATATAGAAAAAATAGTGCCAATTTGAAGTGCTCATTGCAAGATTTCCAATGGCGCAAATGACACCTCAAATGGAGCTATAACGAAGAAGTTATAGTCAATGAAAGTTTTGGTCAAAGTCAAAGGGTGACATCATCATTTGTAATGCTGACATCAACAACTAACTGTGCAGATATGATGTCAGCATGACATACTGTTGATGTTAGCAAGATGACATGGAAACATAAGAGGCTTCCACATGGCATGTTGATTTGGCATTTTTGACCCCTCATTCGGTCAGTAAAAAGGTGCCATGTGGCATTGTACGGACATTGCATGGTCATATGAAAATTGACATGGAAGTGACGTCAACAGGGTGACAAGATGACAGGTGGCACCATCTAGGATTTTCCATGTGAGATCATGACAGTATGACATTTGAAAACTGACTAGATGACACACAGACAATTTAACTAGGTAGGACTGACAAATGAGAAGGTGCCACGTGACCCAATCAGTGGGTGCCACATGGCACCCCCAAAATGACAAATGATGATTGGGTGGTGAAAAAACAAAAAAAATATAGATACGGGTGTTATATAAATATTTTCCTCACCCTATGTAATCTTGCAAAGAAGGCCTTTTTCCATTTCCCTATGCAAACTTGTCATCCCATTTTAAGGCTATAAATGGGCCAATTCTGAGCTATGGAAAAGAGGAGAAAGAATTCAACTTTAAGAGAAAAGTTACTCTGGAGAAATTATTTACTTCATATTGAGTCTGCATCCCTTTGTCCTTTAAGTCTGAACACAATGTTTAGCCCCCAAGCTCTTCCCTTATTGATTGAGAACTTCATTCTCTCTCTTCTATGAGCTTGCCTTTGGTGGAGGATTGAAGTGGTGGATTCCCAGCTGGAAGGAACTTATTTTCTCAGTTCTGAACCGTGATGACATAGAATTCTATAACTTTTTCACTTTTGTTGATCATATATTAATAGAAATACTCTTTTCCCATCCAATTGGTATCTTGAAAATATTTGAATTATTATTCCATGGGTGTATTTGTCATGTTTATTAAAGGATTATTCTATTGAATGTGATAACATCATATATTATCACCATATGCTTAATTTGATTGGTTGTTGAGGACTAGTTGCAGGTATATTGCTTTGGGTCAAGTGCTCAACAATGGACTTCATCGAACGTCTGTACAAGGTAGGCCTTTTATCTTGTCTTGCTAGAATATTTGTTTATATAGCATACTTGGGAATAGAATTGATTTCTGAAGTCATTCTCATCTATTGTGGTTTACCCTAGCCATAGAGAGATTTTCCTCGTAACAGAATTGGCGACCATACTGGGGATTGAATATTCTTTCTTAGTGTTTGGATTATTTTCCTCCTTAGATTTCTCTCATTCATATTGTGTTTCTTGTCATATCATTGCTTGACAGCCTTTGTTCACTCTAGGTCTGAGTTTTTCATGTTTCTCCCTTGCCTAGCTTGGTTTTTGAACCATATATGTGGTTTTTGGCTTGACAGTTGCGTATATACACATGTTGTCCCTTTGCAAGTTGTGTACATACACTTTGTTTCCTTGAACAGTCGCATACATCAACCTATTGTGTTTTTTTATTGGGTTTTGTGGTTGTTGGGTGGGATTTGATGTTTGCTAAGTGTTCTTGGCTCTCTGTAGTGTTTGTTAAGTGCCCGTGGGATGACAGGAAACCTGTCTGGGGTTGAATTTTTGGGCGAAGTCTTTCTCATCACATTTTAATTTTGATTGTCCTTGTACATTGGGTTGGGTGTTTTGCTCCTTGGTATCCTACTTTAGTTATCTCTTTCTACACACATTAGAGTTTTATATATCAAGTTGTTGTTCAGTCCATGCATTTTCTTTTTCTTATATTGAAAATACAAAAATATTAGGTATTTTGCATTGCTTGGCATTTTGATATTTTGAGTCTTTGTCATTAGCTTAGTGCATGTAAAGAAAGATTGCATTTTTACTTTAGAATTGCAGAGTTGAAATTGAAAATTACATTGTTTTAGGAAGCATATCATTCATTGAAAATTAAAGTAAGGACTTTGCATTGTGTTCATATTTACCTTACTTGTTGAGTCATAAAATCATGAGTTTCACTACCATACCTATTTGAGTAAGCACAACCATTAAAATTAACACTATAATTTAAAATTGATTAGTCATGATTTTATTTTCTAGGGTGCACAAACTAGCTTAGGATTTAGTGTCTTGGAATAGGATTTTGTTAGTAAACTTCTCCAAGGAAATTAAACCAACATATGTGTCTGACAAAGGGAGTGGAGAAATACATTGTATAATTGATAATATTAGGAGGCCCACTTACACCAGAGTTAATCACAAGGTCGCATGAGGTTGGTTGAAGGGATATCCCCCCGATACCTTCTTAGCGTCAGAGATATTTCTGGGGATCTATTGGTATCTAGGGATCTTTCTAGTGCCTTTACCTCCATGAGAGGCAGTACTTTCAAGGTTTCAAGCTTGGCTACCTTGCCCATATGGTGGAACTGACTTATGTCTTCTCTCTTATGCATTGGTTATACATTTGTTTCTTAGTTACTTAACTTAGGTGCCAAATAGGTTACTTGCAGTGGTTATTCTGCAGGTACCCTGGGTCAGATAAGGGTCGAACAACACACATCCTTTATGGAGGATTACCTCTCCAGGGGGATCTGACTGACTGGTTGTTAAGCCCACAAGGGCCCTTATAATTAATTATGTTAACTGTATTTAGCAGGGATTCTCAGGCCTCTCTTGGGAGAGGCATACCTTCTTTAGGGAGGGAGGCCCATTTTCAGCCACTTTACCCCACTTGTGTGCATATTGGCCATTTGATTTTTGGTGTGCTCTTTGATTACTAGTTGGAATTAGGATTTTGTATTGAGCTTTCATTATCATGAATGGTGGAGTTCCCATAGCTCCCTCCTTTACCACTACCACCCCCATGATGTTCACTCATTTCATGGGGATGAATCCGTCTTCTTTTTACAATGGTATGTAGAACTATCATGCTCAGTCCATGCCTTGGGTATCTAGTCATTTTACTGTTGATATGATGAATGTTCCTTCAACCTCTCCCGTGCCTGATTATATGAATCCTAGAATTGGATTCGTGGGAACCATGGCCCCGCTTCCTACATATTCATTTGATATGATTCATATTCCTCAAGAAAATCTCACCATGAGAGCTTGGAACCTCCCCTCTTACAGATCCAGTCCTAGCTATGCTCCTTCAGGAGCTAGTGTTCAAATGGGTGCTTATTCTACTTATTACACCCCATCCATATATCCTTCATCCACCATGCTTGTTCCTTCGAACACATTTCCCATGGTGGGTCCTCATATATCCCCGGGTCTTTCATATGAGGAGAATCAGTTTTACGGTTTGTGCTACCCTCTTCAAGGAACCCTTTCACAAGGGGGAAACATATATCCTCACTTGAATAATCCTTATAATACTTTTGTCTCTTCACAGACTTCAGTGATGATGCCCATACAAACCTCTTTGGATCAGTTAGGCGGAGGATACTACCTTTCCGAATAGGGAAAAGGGGTAAACCAGGACCCTTCATGGCCTGCAATGTTTTAAAGCCAATAGTTCCCTAGACCTTGGTATCAAATGCCACAACCCACCACTAGTCCAGTCACTTCTAGTCATATTGGAGCTCCATCACCAACCTCTTCCAGTCATCATGGAGATGGATCAACAACCTCTGCAAGTCATGTTGAAAACCTGCACCCAACCATTGCTAGTCATGTTGGGGGCATCACTATAGTCACCATGAGTCATATCAATGTCACATCTCCAACCTCTATACATCACGTAGGATATGACTCTCTCGCCTCTGCCAATCAAGTTGAGAGCATGTCACCATCCATTGGTAATGACATTGGGGGCATTGAGGAGCCTAGAGGTCTTAGACGTAATCCCAAATTCCTTTGCAGGACTTGTGAAGGAGATCACCTTACTCGTTTATGTCCATATACTACTGGGATACCAGAAGCGTGGTTCTCACCTGAGGGCCCTTTGGGTTCTGAAGTGTCTATTGTTTCCCCACACCCCATTTCTCCTTTTATTGACATGACAACCATGTCACTGCAATCCTCTCTTAACCACACCCCCATTTTCGAGGGTGATGTGTCCTCTATCCTTGTTATCACACATCCTTTTCAACCTGAAATTGAAGATGTGATCATACTAGTGCAATCTTTGATCAATCCAACTCTCCTTTTGGAGGGTGACGCATCCTTCAACCACATTGTCAACATTCTTGATAACACTCGTTTTGAACAAGAGAGAGTCTTACTCTCCCCAAGTACTCTTTCTTAAAGTTCTAGATAGGTCCCCTTTGATTGGGATGGTCTTGTGGGGTATCCAATGCCCCCTCCAATGTCTTTTCCAGTAAGAGACATTATCTGATATATCACAGAGGCGATAACCTCCACTAGCACTTTATCCTCTTTGACTTGGAGACCTTTGGGTTTTCCCAAGCTTATGTCGGTTATTCGTAAGATACTGACATTCCACAAAAGTATAGCATGGGAGCCTTGGCCTCCCCCATGACTTGCTGCCTAGAAACCTCTCAACGAGTCTTAGTTAAGATATTTTCCGACTCGTCTAAAAAACAAAAATATTGTTGAGTGATTTGTCCCTTTCACACTCGTAAAATGTATTTGAAAGGTCGTGAGTCTTAGTTAAGCTCTTTTCCGACTCATTTTCATAAAGAAAAAAGATTGTCGAGTGAACCTGTCTCTTTCACACTCATAAATTGGATTTGAAATGACGTCTATTTGGCACAAGCTTATCCTTTTTTCACACCAAATAGATTAAATATCATAAAAAAGGACATTTTTTGGCATTAATTTGTGATTACATCTCATGACCTCTCTTGCAGTATTGAGCCTATAGTCGGTTCTCTCTTTGCGTTATAAACCATTTGCCTCAACATTTTTTGCATCCTCAACCAAGCAGAGCCTCGTTTATATCCTTCACAATTTGACACCCTATACCCAGGAGGGAACATTTCGCCGAGTGTCCATCTCCCGCATGCATATCCTTGCATTGAGCATAGGCATGTTCCACTACTAGAACTAGTTTTTATTACTTGCAACACTCGTTTCCTCCTTTGTATCATAGCATTCATTTGTTAATGAAAAAAAATAAACACAGGCGGAAAGGGAATATTATATTATATTGGCAGCAATCATGTCACCTTTGAACATAGCACAAAGTTATTGAGTCCATTTGTCATCATAATTTTGGGTTTAGAATGGCCCTAGGAAGTTGATCTCATTACAAAGAATCTTCTCTATTGCTTGGTTACTCTTCTAGTCCCTATGGAGAATTCCATTGATGCCTCCTGCATCTCACAGTTTAATCATTGAGTCTATGTTGTTGGAGTCTTCCATATGTCTCATGCTCTTGTTCAAAGGAAGTCTATCAACCTGTGTTGGCCATTTCTCAGAACTCTTGACTTTGCATGTCGGCCATACCCTTAGTTTGTCTCAGAATCACATGATACTGTAGTCCTATCACACACCCTAGACCTGCTTTCATCATTGGTAGGTAACCTTGAACTCAGTAGTCGACATTTAATCATTGGTCATTGACAGGGTGGTTTCCCTTGTGTTCGACGGAAACACATCTATTCACACATTGGGATTTGTGCAGTGTCTTGGATTCCATTAGCCTTATTGGTGGTTTCCTCTCCTTTTTTAGTAGTTTTACTCATTAGCTGCTATTCATAGGGTCTTTTTCATGTACCGCTTGCACTTGGCACACATGAAAGATGCACAGGTTCGTTGGTTCGTGAACATGTTCTTTGTCCAATTTCCTCCAAATCATGAAGCTCCTTCTTTTTACCTGATGTTGAATGATGAGAGATGCCTTAATGCTCTCCTTTCAGTGGGTCTTTTTGTCCCTTGATCAAGTTTTAAGGAAACATTGGTCGTGTTTGACCACTTTCGGGACTTCGACAGGCTGGTCTAAGATGGAGTGCCCAGGCGAAGCTGAGATCATGGGGTCTCACTTGTTTTGCGGGCTTGTGGACCTAACAAAGGTTTTACTAGGGTTTATGTAATGGGTTATGGGATGTCAGCCCATCGGTTTACCCATGATTACGCATTTTTGTAAATGTATAAATAAGTATCTAAGCGATGTAAGAAGTCTGGTTGGATATGTGCACAATATGTTGTAAGTGTTAATGTTGGCTTAGTGCAATAGGTTGAAAGTTTATTTGTGCAAACAGACTGTGTAGAGTGAGGAAATGTGCCTTGACCTAATTTTGGGAAGGAGGATCTGGCATCAACACACAGATCTCCTGTCCTCTCTGGAGTTTGGCTCTGTGGCTTTGTGCATAGAAGCGACTGAATGTAAGAAGATTGAAGACTAATAAAGAAGAAGAAGTTGGTGGGCATAACCCCACATTGGGGTGAACCACGTATATCCTGTTTCTTGATGTGTTTTGTGTGATGTGAATTATGTTGTTTACTTTCTTAGTGATGTTGTTATAATGTATGATGAATGCACCTGATGTTGTTGCTTGGTTCTTAATGGTATTAAAGATAAATGAATGTTATATCTAAGGTAATGTTATGTGCTAAGTGATTGAAAGTGCTTGATCTTTATTGTTACTGCGTTGATCTGTAATAAGGGTTTATTCTGCGATGTGAATGAGACTCATAAGCTAATGCATTTAGTTGTCTAAGTGATCTTCTAAGTGTGGTAATCACATATCTGTGTCCCACCTTGGTTGTAGACACCTGAGTAATACAACTCCCCCCTACCTCTACCTCAAGTGAGACTTCATTTGTTTTGCAAGTTTTGTATAAAGGGTCGGTAGTTAGGGTTTTGTTGGTGCGTTGTTGAAGCGTTGAACCCTAGGTTTTCCCCTATGCCAGCAAATGGTTCCATTGTTGGGACCTGAAACTGTGATTGTTGGGAACTGAAGAAAAGTGAAAGATCTGTGCATAGATCTGTTGTTGTAGTGTGCAGTATTCTAATTAACTTGTAAATCTCTGTGCTAAGAAAGAAACCTGATATGAAGAAAAGAGGTAAGATCTTAAATCTTTGTGCTCTGGTAAGGGTAAGATAAGTGGAAATTTTAGCTTCGAAAGCATAAATCTAGGTATGTTTGATAGATTTTGTCCTAGTCTGATGGTAGGGCCCAATTAGAAGAAAGAATTGATCTGAATAGAGAAAGATATGTTATTCCTATGCATAGAAAGAATTTTTGGACTAATAAGTGGATGCAACAACCTGGAAAGAATTTTTGCAGATTGCAGGTCCAACACTGTGATCCTAGTGCACAGTACAGGAAAGGATGGGGCTCATTTAAAAGAAAGAGAGGATTGACATTTTGTTATAATTGCAGAAGATTGGGACATCTTGCTAAGGAATTCCCTGGTACAGGTCCTATTTGTCTTTATTGTAAATTTATTGCTCATGAGGTTGAGGATTGTCCAAGAATGATTGCTAAAGTTGAAAAGATGAACATGAGAAAAGAAAACTCTGAAGAAATTCAAGAGGCTAAGAGCATGTTGGGGAATCATAAAGAGAAAGAGTTAGAGACTATGTTATTACAATTAATAGAAGTAATGGATGATCACAAAGACATCAGTTTACCAGAGATCCTGAAAAAAAAACAACGCATAGTTACAAGAATAGAAGACTTTGACATAGATTGTGTATTGGATGAAGAAACACACATGAATATTATTCCAGAAAGCACTTGGGAAATTTTGGGAAGGCCTATTATGATACCTTCATTGGGAAGGATAGGATTTTTTAAAGGAAATATGATAACCCTATGTGGAAGAGTTACTAATATACCTACGATTGCTCATGAAACATCNTCTTTTCCAGTAAGAGACATTATCTGATATATCACAGAGGCGATAACCTCCACTAGCACTTTATCCTCTTTGACTTGGAGACCTTTGGGTTTTCCCAAGCTTATGTCGGTTATTCATAAGATACTGACATTCCAAAAAAGTATAGCATGGGAGCCTTAGCCTCCCCCATGACTTGCTGCCTAGAAACCTCTCAACGAGTCTTAGTTAAGATATTTTCCGACTCGTCTAAAGAAAAAAAATATTGTTGAGTGATTTGTCCCTTTCACACTCGTAAAATGTATTTGAAAGGTCGTGAATCTTAGTTAAGCTCTTTTCCGACTCATTTTCAAAAAGAAAAAAGATTGTCGAGTGAACCTGTCTCTTTCACACTCATAAATTGGATTTGAAATGACGTCTATTTGGCACAAGCTTATCCTTTTTTCACACCAAATATATTAAATATCATAAAAAAGGACATTTTTTGGCGTTAATTTGTGATTACATCTCATGACCTCTCTTGCAGTATTGAGCCTATAGTCAGTTCTCTCTTTGCGTTATAAACCATTTGCCTCAACATTTTTTGCATCGTCAACCAAGCAGAGCCTCGTTTATATCCTTCACAATTTGACACCCTATACCCAGGAGGGAACATTTCGCCGAGTGTCCATCTCCTACATGCATATCCTTGCATTGAGCATAGGCATGTTCCACTACTAGAACTAGTTTTTATTACTTGCAACACTCGTTTCCTCCTTTGTATCATAACATTCATTTGTTAATGAAAAAAAAAAAACACAGGCGGAAAGGGAATATTATATTATATTGGCAGCAATCATGTCACCTTTGAACATAGCACAAAGTTATTGAGTCCATTTGTCATCATTATTTTGGGTTTAGAATGGCCCTAGGAAGTTGATCTCATTACAAAGAATCTTCTCTATTGCTTGGTTACTCTTCCAGTCCCTATGGAGAATTCCATTGATGCCTCCTGTATCTCACAGTTTAATCATTGAGTCTATGTTGTTGGAGTCTTCCATATGTCTCATGCTCTTGTTCAAAGGAAGTCTATCAACCTGTGTTGTCCATTTCTCAAAACTCTTGACTTTGCATGTCGGCCATACCCTTAGTTTGTCTCAGAATCACATGATACTGTAGTCCTATCACACACCCTAGACCTACTTTCATCATTGGTAGGTAACCTTGAACTCAGTAGTCAACATTTAATCATTGGTCATTGACAGGGTGGTTTCCCTTGTGTTCGACGGAAAGACATCTATTCACACATTGGGATTTGTGCAGTGTCTTGGATTCCATTAGCCTTATTGGTGGTTTCCTCTCCTTTGTTAGTAGTTTTACTCATTAGTTTCTATTCATAGGGTCTTTTTCATGTACCTCTTGCACTTGGCACACATGAAAGATGCACAGGTTCGTTGGTTTGTGAACATGTTCTTTGTCCAATTTCCTCCAAATCATGAAGCTCCTTCTTTGTACCTGATGTTGAATGATGAGAGATGCCTTAATGCTCTCCTTTCAGTGGGTCTTTTTGTCCCTTGATCAAGTTTTAAGGAAACATTGGTCATGTTTGACCACTTTCAGGACTTCGACAGGTTGGTCTAAGATGGAGCGCCCAGGCGAAGCTGAGATCATGGGGTCTCACTTGTTTTGCGGGCTTGTGGACCTAACAAAGGTTTTACTAGGGTTTATGTAATGGGTTATGGGATTTCATCCCATCGGTTTACCCATGATTACGCATTTTTGTAAATGTATAAATAAGTATCTAAGCGATGTAAGAAGTCTGGTTGGATATGTGCACAATATGTTGTAAGTGTTAATGTTGGCTTAGTGCAATAGGTTGAAAGTTTATTTGTGCAAACAGACTGTGTAGAGTGAGGAAATGTGCCTTGACCTAATTTTGGGAAGGAGGATCTGGCATCAACACACAGATCTCCTGTCCTCTCTGGAGTTTGGCTCTGTGGCTTTGTGCATAGAAGCGACTGAATGTAAGAAGATTGAAGACTAATAAAGAAGAAGAAGTTGGTGGGCATAACCCCACATTGGGGTGAACCACGTATATCCTGTTTCTTGATGTGTTTTGTGTGATGTGAATTATGTTGTTTACTTTCTTAGTGATGTTGTTATAATGTATGATGAATGCACCTGATGTTGTTGCTTGGTTCTTAATGGTATTAAAGATAAATGAATGTTATATCTAAGGTAATGTTATGTGCTAAGTGATTGAAAGTGCTTGATCTTTATTGTTACTGCGTTGATCTGTAATAAGGGTTTATTCTGCGATGTGAATGAGACTCATAAGCTAATGCATTTAGTTGTCTAAGTGATCTTCTAAGTGTGGTAATCACATATCTGTGTCCCACCTTGGTTGTAGACACCTGAGTAATACAACTCCCCCCTACCTCTACCTCAAGTGAGACTTCATTTGTTTTGCAAGTTTTGTATAAAGGGTCGGTAGTTAGGGTTTTGTTGGTGCGTTGTTGAAGCGTTGAACCCTAGGTTTTCCCCTATGCCAGCAAATGGTTCCATTGTTGGGACCTGAAACTGTGATTGTTGGGAACTGAAGAAAAGTGAAAGATCTGTGCATAGATCTGTTGTTGTAGTGTGCAGTATTCTAATTAACTTGTAAATCTCTGTGCTAAGAAAGAAACCTGATATGAAGAAAAGAGGTAAGATCTTAAATCTTTGTGCTCTGGTAAGGGTAAGATAAGTGGAAATTTTAGCTTCGAAAGCATAAATCTAGGTATGTTTGATAGATTTTGTCCTAGTCTGATGGTAGGGCCCAATTAGAAGAAAGAATTGATCTGAATAGAGAAAGATATGTTATTCCTATGCATAGAAAGAATTTTTGGACTAATAAGTGGATGCAACAACCTGGAAAGAATTTTTGCAGATTGCAGGTCCAACACTGTGATCCTAGTGCACAGTACAGGAAAGGATGGGGCTCATTTAAAAGAAAGAGAGGATTGACATTTTGTTATAATTGCAGAAGATTGGGACATCTTGCTAAGGAATTCCCTGGTACAGGTCCTATTTGTCTTTATTGTAAATTTATTGCTCATGAGGTTGAGGATTGTCCAAGAATGATTGCTAAAGTTGAAAAGATGAACATGAGAAAAGAAAACTCTGAAGAAATTCAAGAGGCTAAGAGCATGTTGGGGAATCATAAAGAGAAAGAGTTAGAGACTATGTTATTACAATTAATAGAAGTAATGGATGATCACAAAGACATCAGTTTACCAGAGATCCTGAAAAAAAAACAACGCATAGTTACAAGAATAGAAGACTTTGACATAGATTGTGTATTGGATGAAGAAACACACATGAATATTATTCCAGAAAGCACTTGGGAAATTTTGGGAAGGCCTATTATGATACCTTCATTGGGAAGGATAGGATTTTTTAAAGGAAATATGATAACCCTATGTGGAAGAGTTACTAATATACCTACGATTGCTCATGAAACATCCACTGAAGAAGAATTTGAGGTCATTAAATTTGTTGAGAACAACGCCCCTTTTCCATTTTTATTAGGAAAGACTTGGATTGAGAAGGATCAGATCAGAAGGAAAGCAGAGGAGGAAGCTACAGAAAAAAAAAAGAAAGAACTAAGGGACTTCATAACTAGAAAAATAGAGCGACTAATAGAAGAACAAGAGGATAAGTCAAAGCAACAGAGGGCAAGAGAATTAGCTTTCGAAGTTGAAAGAATGTAGGAAGGCTTGAATAACCTGTTTGTGTAGGAAATAATCATAGCTACCCCAGAAATAGTAAGAGAAGGGACATTAACCTCAGAACCTGTAAGAGCACATCAACAGTGTGAAGTCCTTTCACCAAGAGAGAATAAGAATACAAATGGGAAGAGGATTCCAAAAATTGTTAGAGAATCTCAAATCACAGGAAAGAAGGCCAAGAAGCTCAATACGAAGAAATCTAAGCTAGAAAAACTATAGGAAGCTACAAAGAATAGAAGGAAGACTTCATAGGAGGTAGATTTGCAGAACTTGAACCTCATTGGAATAGCAGAACCACGCAGAATGGGACTTCGCCACGATGAATCTATATAACCATTGGAGGTGCCCCGACCAATAGAATGACACCCCAAAACGGCTAGAAAACACAATTATGAGTGAATGGACCATTGAGATGGTGCCATAATGGAAAAATTCACATTGATGGTCACATTCTTGCCCATTGGAGGAATCCATTACGATGCTTGCTTATTTAACCCGTCAGACGATGCGTCGGGACCAATATTTTCCACCCGTGATTATCCAAGCTACCAGAGAATTGATTGCATATTGTGCTGTGATTTCTAGACCTCGCCATCCATTGTATTACCTTGCTTATCCGTTCGCCTACCTGATCTATTTTTCTACAAGTGTGGATATCGGGCGAACCTAACACGTTAGAGACAGGGATGATTTTAAGGATGGAAATTTATTTTAAAATGTAGAAACCTTGGCGAATATTACTAATCCTTCATATGTCAACTATAAATGTTTATCAACATTTTTTTTAAATGTTCAAATTTATAAGTATTTTATACAGTTTTTATAAATTTTTGGCGATTTTTAAGGTAAAATCATTTTATCCTATAGAATTTGGGTGAATCATTTTTAAAATA
>JZKD02S2043513.1:0-16545 GCA_000966675.3 Picea glauca
GATCTCATCACCTTATGCTCTTATTGTTGAACCTTGTCATAAAATTGTTAAAACTCATATTCAGCCCACTAGTTTTCAAACTAGAATCAGAGACAAGATGTTTAAACCTTTAAGGCTACCATATCACCTTCATCCTTATCCTCTTGATTTCCTTAAGTATCTTCCTCGATTTGCTAGAGAAGATCATGTTACAGCTGAGAGGAATTTGGAGGCCTTTGAGAACTTTGTTGATCAGTTTGATATAGTTCATGATGATGTTATCGTGAGGTTGTTCTCCAAATCTTTGTTTGGAGATGTTGTTTTGTGGTTTAAAGGTTTCGGAGTCGATTCCATTAGTTCTTGGATCGAGCTATGCAATGCATTTTTTAAGTGTTGGGGTGAGAACAAGTCCCTTGATCAATACTTGTATGATTTTAATGCCTTGAGGAGAGGGGGAAAGGAAGCCTTGGTCGTCTTCACTAGGAGGTTTTACAGTGTTTATCATAGCATGCCAGTGGAAATCCGACCTTTAGAGACTATTGCCAAGGGTATACTACTTTATGGATCAACATTCAGGGCTTGTCCTTCTCCTGTTAGAAAGGAAGTCTTCATCCTTAACATGCTTATTTGAAGATTCCCAAGAAGTTGAGGAGAACATTTGTGCTTCCAGAAGGATCCAAGAGTAAGTTTGCTTTGAAAATCTGCATGCATATGAGCAAGAAGACAGCGAGTATGAATCAGATCTAGAACAGTAGCAAGGGTGTAAGTATGATTCACATTTGGAATCAAATTATTCAACATTTGCATATTTTTCTATGGACAAGGATGCATGTCTAGTTTATGATCAGTTTTCAAAGCATGTTGAACATATTATAACGCATGATTGCATAGATAGATATATGTTCTTGGATGATCATAATTATCAATGTGATTTAAACCTGGTTGTACCACTATCTTGTGATCATCATGCTGAAAACAAAGAGACAAAATATTTTTGTGATCAAAATCTGATCTCAAGGGAACCAAAAGGTTGTTTGTTTTCAAGTAAAGAGGAATGTATGTATGAGCAGTTGTATTTTATTAATAAGAAATTTTCCAACCATGGTCTCAAGGATCCAATTGCATCTTATATGCATTCATATGTTTCAGATTATCTGAAAATTCTAGTTTTCATTACTTCACAGGTATTCATGGATAAACATGTTTTTCTAAAAGAATTTTTATCTCTGTTTTCAAACCTATGTTATTCTCTATTGATCAGTGGTATGGATGGGATTCCTTCAGTCATGAAGTTTCTTGAATGGTTACTATGGAAATTTTCCTTCACTTGAGCAAGCTTTTGATCTAGTTAGGGTAGGGTAGCATAGGTAATAAGCTCACCTCTCGAGCATTTGCTTTCCTTCAGTTTGCAACAAGTTTATCAGTCAGTTTGCTTAAATAAGTGGCATATTTTGGTAGTTTTTCATAGGTTCATTGAAAATATGACTCCATAGCCCAATGGATAAGGAAACTGGAACTGCATGTTCTTAGCATCTCACAGAGAGCATGTCATCCACTATGGAGCTAGATGTTAACACATAATATTGTATGGGTCAAACAAATTTACCTTAGTTTTGTTCTTTGAGTCATAAAAAATTTCAAAAAGGTTTTTGTCAATAATAGACCAAGGAACAAAAACCTCCTTCAGTTTATGCACATGTGTTATGATTTCAAATAAATTCCCAAAATACAATTTCTATAGGACGGTTCCTGCACTTTTGAACAACTCATCTTCAAGTCAGTTTTTCAGGGGTTTTGAGAAGGTGTTTGCAGTTCTTGATGACTCTATTGTGTAGCAGACATCATAAGCTTTCCAACCATACCACTTTCAGCCCAAAAATCCTCTGGGAAGGCCTCCAAACACCATATAAAATACCACAATTTGTTTATGTTGAGAGCATGTTGTGCTTCTACAATTGTTGAGTGACTAACTTCAAACTTGGATTCTGAAAAAATGAGAAGGTATTTTTGAAACCAGGAGGAGGTTTTTTTTCATCACATACCAAATAACAACAAAATCTCTCAGTTTTGCAAAAATTGTTATGGTTAGAGAGATATTTCTCTACCTTTGAGCCCTATGTTTGCAGAAAAGTTTGAGATTTTTGGTCAAATTTTAGTATTTTGGCAATTTCATGATGCACAGAAACGCAGTGAGCTCACGCTATGCTTTTTCTCAGAGGCTCCAATGGAGGTTAGACTTGCATGGATGGATGAATTTTGATGTGTACATCCCAAATATGTCTTTGGTTTTTCATGAAAGTTCCTAATTTTGGAGGAAAACTCAGAAAACACCCCAATATTCATATTTATGCCATTGTTTTTCAACCCATGCTATGCTTCTAGAGTAAGCTTGGGAAATGAATTTTTATGTGTGTTACATGTGGCTTTTTGCAAGTTTCAAGGTTCAGTTGGTTCTAGGACATATAGGGCTACCTTAACCAACCTTCATATCAGAAAAATTATGCATAAAAGTTATCTCAAAATCTCCTCCAATTGCATGCTACTCTTATGTCAAAATGCACTACGGAATGTGTTGCAGAAACTCTCTTCGAAGACTGTTGAACTGGTATTTTTTACCAGTTGAATTTCGAGAGGATTTTTAGCTGAACCAGGATGAATTTTCAAAATCCAAAGGAGTTTATTGTCAAGCACGGACCCAAGAACATTAACCTCTTTCATTTTTCACACAGGTATCATGTATTGGGAGATCCGAAGGAGTCTTTGAGCCCTATTTTTTCAGTTTTCATGATTTCTTGATTGAGACATGTTTTTGCGACACATTTTACGTCCAACTATTGACATGTTTTTTCCACACATATTTCTTATATTTTACATAGCTATTGTAGTTTGAGAATTACAAGTGGCATTTTGAAGCCTAGTTTTCACAATTTCACCTCGTGGAAAGCAGGAAATAAGTTAAAATGTGTCATTCTCTGTTTGTAACTGTTTCTATTTTGGGAAAGGGGTTGGAGTTCGAATTGATGAGATGGAAATGACCTATATGGCTATATATTCATTGCACAAGAGGGTAGGGAGGTTGTATTCATGAGCCAAGAGAGGCTAGAGAGAGTAGGAGTAGGCAATTTCTCTGTGTGTGTTCATTTGTAAGCTTGTGGGCATTTTATGATTGTAAGCATCACTGCTATTGGAGACTCATGAGCGTTGTGATTTAAGATTGTTATTCATTTTTATATATATCTTATTATTTGAATATATTGTTGATTTGAGTTTCAAAGGTTGTCAATGATTTATGGATCCCTAAGAAACAGAGGATCTGTTGTATTTTTCCCATCAGACATTGTTTATATTCAAGTATTTGTTGATTCATTAAACTAAGGGGATATCCATTTAGTGAATATTATATCTTATGTTTTCCTTCTTCATTCTTCCACCTATCAGCATATAATCTTGTTTTCTGTTGAGCATCTTTAGTGCCTTCGATGAGTAGAATGTTTGTGACTCCATTGCCCATTGGTGTAGCCTACTAATATGCATTTTACTGCCCTCTCCCTTTCTTTCTCCATCTTGTTGATCTACCTATTCAAAACCAAAATTATATTTTACATTCTAATGGGTGTTGGGCTTACACTTTAACAGTCAAAGTGTGACTTTCATTGCTAACACACTTAGAAGAAGAGTATATATAATGCATGCTACAGTTGTTAGTATGCATCATTCAGATTTAAAGAGCATAATTTTAGATGTTTTTGTTACAGATCAGCATTACCTATAGGTAAAAGAAAGTTTACAGCAAGAAAACGTACAACAGAAAATTAAAGAGTATGATATTAATGAAGATGGATTACTTATGGATAAGAATAGAATTTATGTTCCTAGTTCTAGAGAACTTAGGAATTTGGTATTAAAAGAAATACATAATGTTCCATATGTTGGACATCTTGGTTACCATAAAACAATTGCAACAGTAAGAAGCCAATTCTTTTGGCCAGGAATGAAGAGGGATGTTGTTGGTTTTATTTCCAGATGTATGGAATGTCAGAGAGTAAAAGTTGAGCATAGACACCCAATGGGTTTGCTTCAGCCATTGCCAATTCTAGAGAATAAATGGGAAGTGGTAATCATTGATTTAGTTATCCCTAGTAATCATTGATGACACTTTATTCTATGATTTAGAAGGTGGAGAAGTAAAGTAACCCTTGGAAGAGCTAGGTCCTTCATTTTCTAATGAAGACATGATTAAAGAGATGAGTTTTGGGAATGATGTACTAGACCCTCTTCCATTTTATGAAGTCATCCAAGCCATTGATGCTCTTGCACAACAAGAAGTGAATACGGTAATTTGTTTCCCTTTCCAAGATTTTGATGATGCTTTATTTTATGATTGGGAAAGTGAAGAAGTACTAGAGGAGCCCTTGGATGCACTAAATCCTTCATGTTATGATAAAGGTAGTGACATGGTTGATAATATTGATGAGTGCATACGTGTTGAAAGACGTAAGTGGGATGTGATTGGTTCTAATGAGGATCCCATTTATGATATGGAAGGATATGTTCGAATGTTGCATTTACAACAATCATATGATGTTCCTAATAATTTTGATGTTTGGCAACAAGATTATGATATAATTACAAAAAAATTCCAAGCATCCAAGGATGACCCAATGCAATGTTCTCCTGATGATTTTTGGCCATACCTTGAGGAGTTTGATGAGTATTCCTTTGATCACTTGGATTTATTCTATGAAGAATATTATCAACCGCTGTTGTGCTCAGATTTTGATAAAGGTGAGGATGTTTCTTTCCTAAAGTAGGGTACTTGTGACAAGGATGTCCATCCCCCTCGACTATTTTATCTCGTTATGTCACTAAGGGTGTAGTTGGGAAACATATCCCTTGTCTTGAGTTTTCTTTAGAGAAAATCCTTCTTTTAGAATCCAAGGGTATGTTGAATACCTTAAGAATAAGTTTATTATCTCAGTCTTTCAAGCTTCCCTTAAGAAATTTTCAGTCATCCTCTAGGTTCTTACTAGTCCTTTCCCAAACCTCAAGATGTGATGACATCCAAGGTATCCAACCTTCAGACTCTTTGAGTGAGTCTTCTGAGCCTTTGATTTTTCACGATCCCTTTTTGAGATGGATTGAGCACTTTCCTAGAAGTGTGACTTTGCATAATTTTTTCCCTCCCTCCCGCCTCCATGAGCTAGACTTTATGATTTCTCATGATGTGATACATGTTCTAACTCATGTTATTTTTGTGCTTGACTTGTCATTGTTTTGGTTTATGATGAAGCACAGAGGCGGGTATTATTGATTTTTTTGGGATGGTTTCACTGGTTATTTGACTACACCTAGCATTCAACCAATAGGTAAGTAGAGGTAGGTAGGCATTTGCATCCATTGTATATACCATCTACATATCATGTTAGCATAGTTGTAGTTACATTTTACATATTATTTTGTCTCACTTGTATATATGCATGATCATGATCATATGTTAGATTAGAGATGTATTTTATTATCATATATGAACAAGGGGTGATATCACCGCTCTAAGGATTAATAATACATTTTTTTGAGATTTACCAGGAATATGTCATACCAGAGATGTTTAGGTTCTCTTTCTCTCTACAGTGAGCACATGTCCCCGATTTGGAGATATATTTTATCCCCTACCTAGGGATAACTAAGGAGACCAATTCTTGAGGCCCATAGGTCCTAGACATGGAGTGTCGAGAGCTGGATGACTTGAGCATGGCCCGAAGGACCCATATTTTCTTCAGTGTAGCCCATCTATCAACACCAACAACATCCATCCCACCAGCCTAGTCCTAAAGTAGCAATAAGTCTTGCACCACGAGGTAATGAGTCTAGGTATCATGGTATGTATCACTCTGATTATTGAAGCACTTAAGTATGTTGCATGGAATTCTCCTTCATTTCATAATGTTTTCTTGGAAATTATGCTCTTTAACTTGTTCATACCTGGGAGGGTGACATGATGCCCTAGTAAGTTGATCTCCCTTTAGGATGAGTTGCCACTGGGTGGGTATATGAAAGGTCATCGTCCATTCCCTCCATACTTACCACTTTCCATCGTTATTCCTCTCATCTTCCCCCCACCTTAGTTTAGGCATTGGGTTTTCCACATTATGAAGGATTGTACCTTGCCTTGTGGGAAGAAGGGGCTAAAGGCCCAAAGGGTAAAAGTAGTTGGAAAGAGTTAAAATCCAAAATGAAACATTTGATATGCTTCACCCAGGGATTCTTGAGAAAGCAGTAAAAATATTCTCAGTAAGAAAAGGGAACCCATAAGATAAATTAAAATTCAAGGTAATAGTTGGTGGATGGGAGGTCTCATCAGTAGCCCACCTATTAGGACCATGGGAATGTAGCGGTATGACACTACCATCTATTTGGTCACCAAACCAGGGTAGTGGCTCTTGGTGGAATAGCCAAGAGAAAGGGGGTCTCATCACAACCCAGCCTTCTCATCTTTCTGAAATGCTTGTGGGTAACGTTGTCACCTCTGGTCACCAATCCAGAACAGTGTCCCCCAGCTATTCCCTTGAAGCATGAATGAAACAGACCAAAATCAATAAAGCTAAGAATAAAATGCATTGAATGGGCTAGTAAACAATGACATCCATGATAAGGTGCAGCTCGCCCTCTACAAAGTCACCCACAGGTAAAATCTACATTTCCCTATTATCCCTACACCATGTGCCAAAACACTTCCCCTCATGCCACTTCACACACACTTACATGAACTAGATTGGTTCTCACCTGGGAAACACCCCAAAATTAAGGAGGATTATCCCAATAGGACATCCTGAGACCTTCTCCAAACCTGAATTATTAAACTACATAATGTCTTTGAGCATTTGTCTAGGTAAAGGGGGGTTTTATGCACATGTTTGGGTAATTTGATTATCATATGTGATTAACATTGCTATTATCCATGTGACTTATGAACCCCTGGAGGGTGTACTTATTGTTGCTGCAGAACCTTGATCGATGGATAGGTACATATGGGGGAATGATTAGCTTGGACCTCCATGGGTCTGAAATCCCACAGATGGATGTTGTGACCCCAACCAGGGGAAAAGAGACATCAAAGACTTGCACCAGAAAGAAAGAAGGACGTTTCCCTTGAGACACTCTAATAGACCTAGACCCRGGGGGATCTTTCTCKTACACCTGGATGTTGATCCTTGAGARCCCATGACATCATCATTATGACMCCAGACGTCATCTAGAGCTAGGGTTTKCATTTATGAGGGAAATTGTGTGCTAGTTGGCAAGTGGCATCATCGAGGGCCTTTGGAGGCCAAATTTTCTACATATGGGGCCCAGCGTTCCACCCTAGGAGCTCAACGTCACCCTAGAAGGGCATGACATCACCTTTGGAACTGAATTTGGGGTTTAATTACCTTCATTTATGTAAAAACTGGATTTTTAATGTAATTTGGCCAGGTCGGCCTTTTTATGACCTAATTTTAATTAAAGGTCATTGTTATTGTATAAATAGAGAGAAAATACTCTCATTGTTTCATCATCACTCATCACACAAGTGGTTTGGTCTGAAATTCGACCCTCTTTAAGGGCTATTGGTTGAACTAACTAGTGAACAACTTCTTGGAGAGACAAGTTTTGGTGTATTTTGGCTATTTCTCATTGTGGAAGATCTTCAACTAGGGTTTGTCTTGATTGTTCTTGGTGAAGTAAGTAGAAAATCTGCAATTTTTTTATGCAATGAATGCTTGTGGTAAATTTTACTTGGTTCATGTTAAAGATTATGAAATTGCTTTCTTAAACCCTAGGAGATAAACATAAGTTACTTCTTTCTCTCTATAGTTTTCCACTTGTTTAAATTTCTTAAGTGCACCTTGTTTAAGAAGTAGCTACTAGATCCCTAAAGTGCTAGCTTTCTAGTAGTGTTACTCTACTTGCCTATTGCATTATTTTATTTCAATATTCTAAGGAAGGAAAAATTCGCTAGGGCCTAAGATCCCTTACTTTCTAGAAAATTTCTCCCTAGGACTTGGATGCTTGAGGCCTTGGGTAGCCAACACCTCATCCATTCATCCCTTCTCCTTTGACAAAGTATTATCATTTCTACTTTGCTCCAAGTTTTTTCATTGCTATTGTGACTCCATAAACCCTAAAAGGCACTAGTCTACTCATTATAATGGATTATTGATCAAACAAACACTCAAACATTTATCCTTAAAGCTTTTACTAACCTCTACTAACCCTAAACTAGACTAATACATTGACTAACTTCTTGTTGTTCCAAAATATTGCTACATCCATCTAACAACAGCAAATTTATTTTAAAAGTGACATTAAATGTTGATTGGACATTGCCAATTTTGCTTGTAACAAGTAGTTATCATTCTCCCAGTTCAAAGCTATATTACCTTGTCTTTTTCAAGCAATTTCAAAGCATAATTATTGTGGTTGTTGTAAAATACTTATTTTTGTTGTAAATAATTACATTTCTGCAATTTTATATCAGCTTACTTATTTTTTTCATAGGTTCATGGTCTTATGAAGCACTAACATCATTTGGTACTTGGAAGTTGCCACTCTTTTCTATTTTTTGTCTTGTTCTAGGTAGGTACACCTTATTTACCTTTTTTTCTTCATATCTATAAGACACGAAGAACCTTTGACTTGAGTGACCTATGAGAGGGGGGGGGAACTTTCTTGTGCCTTTTACCTTATCCTTCTCAAACCTTCAGGTCACTGGGGACATATCCCCTGGGGTACTTTAACATACTCCTAAATAGAAAGGGGTTTCATGTTAAGGTGATAGTGATAGGTCACCCCCTGTTATGCAAATCTTGCATCCACTTTCCTTGGGCTTTGGGAAAGTACAGATTGTGTGATAATAGATTTTATAATTAAATTTCCCAGGACAACAAGGAAACATGATTCCATAATGGTAGTTGTGGATAAATTGACAAAGGATTCTCATTTTGTTCATGTGAAAATGACTCATACAACAACTAATATTGCAGAAACTTACATGAGGGAAATTGCTAGGTTGCGTGTGATACCTAAGGCAATTGTTTTAGATAAAGATACAAAGTTTACTTTAAATTTCTGGAGGGGATTATTTAAATTATTTGGTACAAATATTAATTTTAGCACAACATACCATCCATAGTCATATGGGAAGAGAGAGAGAGTCAACCAAGTGATTGAAGACATGCTGAGAATGTGTGTGATGAATAAACCATCTAAGTGGAAAGACTACTTGCATTTGGTTGAGTTTTCCTATAATAATGGGTATCAAGCTTCATTGAAGATGATCTCATTTGAGACTTTGTATGGTAGAAAATGCAATACTCCAGTAAGTTGGGAAAACCCAGCAGATAGAGTAGTACTTGGGCTAGAATTTCTTAAGGATATGGAAGACCAGATGGTTAGAATTAAGTAGAATTTAAAGGTAGATCAAGATATATAGAAAATTTATGCAAATAAGAATAGGACAACTAGAGAATTTAAAGTGGGGGAGAATGTTCTTTTAAAAGTGAAGCCCAAGAAGAGTTCATTGAAGTTGGGTAGTTGTAAAAAACCAACATCTATATTATGTGGTCCATTTGAGATCTTAGACAGAATAGGGCCAATTGCATACATGCTTGCATTGTCTACTTCCATGAATGTGCATAATGTATTTCATGTATCTTTGCTGAAAAAGTATATACATGATCCTAACCATGTTATTGATTGTAATTTGATTCAGGTAGAGCCATAGGGATACTTTCAGGTACTGTCAGTACGCATATTGGATAGAAAAGTAAAAATGATTTGGAATCGATTTATAGAGATGATAAAAGTTTAGTGGACCTGGTACGGTCCTGGAGATGCTACTTGGGAGCATGAATATTCCATGTGGGAGTAGTACTCGCAACTTTTTGAACAAATTTGGAAATTTCGATTTATGTTTTGTATATGCACTGAGGACAGTGCCAAAATAAGGGGGAGGGGAATGTAATACCTCGGTTTTGAGTCCCCATATGAAATAATGTATTTTGTTTATTTGTTGAAAGGTCAGAGTGCCCAAACAATTAAAGAGGCCAGTGTGCCTAGGAAATGTAATGTTATGATCATTGTTAATAATAAAATGCATCGTTGGCTACAAGACAGACAAGGACAAGAGTTATAGGGGGTTATGATTCCACGAGAGAGGGGGCTTAAGGGGATAATTCATTTTACAATATTTTGTTTACCCATAATTATTTTAATGGAGAGAAGTGGTTTTGTGTGATTTATGGGGAAAGGACATGGGGTTCTTGATTTAGAAGTAAATATTTAAACCCATCTTATGGGTTGTTTGGGGGTTCTTCTTCACTCACTCTGTCCATTCATTATTCATTGTTCACACTCTCCATTCGGTTCACTTTTTCACTCATTCATTATTATTGCTAGAATGGGACCATGGGGGCAAATTATTGAGGAGGAAGTCATTGTTTGTTGGATGTAGCACTGAGTGGTGTGTTTCAGCCATGAATTAATGCATGTAGGAATAAGATGCATTGGCATGTACTAAATATTATTCATAGTTGTGCGTCCTGAGAGTCCCATCATGGATATTCTTGACTAGATGCATTAGAGCCCTAGAAGGAGTTGAACAGCTTGAGGGGCTGCATGGCAAAGAAGGGGGTCCATTCTATTGGGTTGTGCAAGCTAGAGATAAGAGGGTTGGTGTACTTTGGATTGGTGTGTGTTGAGAAACCTGTGAGAGATTGAGTGTTGACTGGTTTGGGAAGTTGAGTGACACCCTGGAACCATCCTTGTGGATTCATAGCCCTGGCTTAGGGGTGACCTACTGTTGAGACTTGGAATAGTAGTGTCTATGGTTGGGTGGAATGTCATTGTTCTACAGCCAATTGGTGAATTCGTTTAGTTAAATATAAGTGCTTTATGTCATGTGTTTCTCTGTTTTATATTCATTTATGTTGTGTATTGATTATTGTCTCTAAGATTCGTATGTTATAACATGCATGCTTGTTGGTTATTTCTGTGCATGGCATGTTTAAACATTATTTATACTGTAGTATGAATATTTTTTATTACATGTGTTGTTATCATGTTTCTTTCATGATTTTTTAATAATTTAAATGGTATCAGAATTCAAAATCAATTTCGAAAATGTTTTTTGAGGTAGTGTTCCCGACCCAGGTGTAGTTGGGTATGTTACACTCATCAAGTGACATCAAAGTGGAAGAAGGTTTTGCATGCAAAAGAAAGGGGAAAAAATCCCTGTGAGAGAGTGAGAAAATTTATAGCATCCTAGAGAAAGGAGTGATCAGAAGGTTCCAGAGCAGAGAACATGTAATTGTTATAGCAAGATTTTCCTCACCACTATTATCTTGCACAGAGGGCCTTTTTCCATTTCTCTATGCAAACTTGTCATCCCTTTTTGATGAATCTAGAGATAAAAATACATATTTTTCCACATGTACGCGTCCTATCTACGATACAACATGCGTATATACATACTACTCCACTACAGCCCGCATACATCAGGATTTGTGCCAGAAAATACAAAAATGAAGTTAGGTTTCCATGTCACAATAGGAGATCTTTGATCCTTGGCCTTCCATATATTGGAAATGTTCCGACTCGGCCCTTCAGTTGCATTTTGAAGGCTATTAAAGCACAATTTCGAGCTATGGAAAAGAGGAGAAAGAATTCAACTTTAATAGCAAAGTTACTCTAGAGAAATTACTTCATATTGAGTATTCATCCCTTTGTTCCTCAAGTCTAAACATAATGTTCATCCCCAAGCTCTTTCCCTATTGTTGAGAGAACCTCATTGTCTCCATTCTGTGATCTTTCCTTTGGTGGAGGATTGAAGTGGTGGAGGCCCAGTTGGAAGAAACATGGTTTCTTGGTTTTGAACCGTGCYGACACGGAAGTCTGTAATGTTGTCACTTCTTCTGATCATTTATTAATAGAAATAATCCTTTCYCGTCCTATTTCTATCRTGCAAATATATGATTATTATCCATGGGCATGTTTGTAATGTTTATTAATGGATTATGATATCTAATGTGCTAACCCCTTTATATTATCACTRTATACTTGCTCTRTTTGTTTGTTGAGAACTTGTTKCAGGTATAAAGCTTTGGGTCAAAGTGTTCAACGGAGGAACATCATTGAACRTTGGATAGACATAGGCCTCTTCCCTATCTTGCACATTAGTTTATATAGCATACATTGGAATTGATTTKATTTCTGTAGTCATACATGTCTGTTGTGGTTTACCTTGGCCATAGAGAGTTTTTCCCTTGTAACAGAATTGGCGAATCCACTGGGGAAAAATTTGGTTATGAGGGAAAAAMTCTCTATGGCTAGGGTAAACCACAACAGAYAGGTATGACTGCAGAAATCAACTCAATTCCAACATATGCTATAWAAAATAATGTGCAAKATAGGGAASAGGCCTACCTCAATCCAACATTTGATGRTGTTCCACTRTTGAGCACTTYGACCCAAAGCTATATACCTGCAACAAGTTCTCAACAAACAAGAAGAGCAAGTATATAGTGATAATATAAAGGGGTTATCACATTAGATAGCATAATACATTAATAAACATTACAARCATGCCCATGGATAATAATCATATATTTTCACAATACCAATAGGATGGGAAAGGAGTATTTCTATTAATAAATGATCACCAGAAGTGACAACATTACAGACTTTCGTGTCAGCAYGGTTCGAAACCAAGAAACYRGGTTCCTTCCAACTGGGCCTCTACCATTTCAATCCTCCACCAAAGGAAATMTCATAGAATGGAGAYAATGAGGTTGTCTCAACAATAGGGAAAGAGCTTGGGGGTTGAACACTATGTTGAGACTTGAAGAATAAAGGGATGCAAACTCAATATGAAGTAATTTCTCTAGAGTAACTTTGCTCTTAAAGTTGAATGTGTTCTCCTCTTTTCCATAGCTCAGAGTTGTGATTTTATAGCCTTCAAAATGCAACTGAAGGGATGAGTTGAAACGTTTCCAGTATATGGAAGGCCAAGGATCAGAGATCTCTTGTCGTGACATGGAAACCTGACTTCATTTTTGTATTTTCTGGCACAAATCTCGATGTACACAGGTTGTAGGGAGAAACATGCATATACGCATGTTGTATAGTATATAGGGCGTGTATATGTGGAAAAAGATGTATTTTTAGCTCTGGATTCATCAAAAAGGGATGACAAGTCTGCATAAGGAAATGGAAAAAGGCCCTTTGTGCAAGATAGTAATGGTGATGAAAATCTTGCTATAACAGATGCCCCCTAATGTGTGAGGTCAGAGGAGTGGAGTGGGTGAGAACCAACTGGACGAACTCAATTGCTCATTACATTATGTACTCACTTTTCATACATGGCTGCCAAGAATACTCTGTAGATCCATGTGAAAAATATACCAAATAAGTGTTTGTGGCAATGAATAGGAAAATACAAATGTGGTTACATGCCAAAAGTTGTCATAGTCACGAACAAGGCCCAATGAAACCAGTATTAAAACCAATCTAAAGATATATGTATACCATGGAGTACAATCTAATCTCTTATGATCACTGAAGTCATATAAGTATTGGTCCAATGAAAAGGAAGCAAAAACTTAGGAAAGTTGCAACCACATAGTGATGTCTTCAAGTCTTCTACACTATCCGCCAAGGGTGAAAGTCTACATCATGTGAATAAAGGAGTTGAGGTCGAACAAAATGAGACATCATTTGATTATCGGTCATTGAGGTATACCGTTAACAAACGCAAGACAACCTACTAATAATGAAAGTAGGTATCAAGGCACCAAGTACATTCCTACAAGTGTGAATAAAGGATTCGGTGTCGAACACTTGAGGAATCCATTGATTAGGAGACATTGATGTATTCCCATCTGTAAATGGCGAGAGAGCCTACCACTAATGACTGCAAGCCTCAAGATACTCATAAAACTCTAAGTTCCATATCCAGAATAAATGAGATGAAGTCGATGGAAAGAGACCTACTGAAAGGAGAGCATTAAGGCATCTCTCATCAGTCAGCAGGAGGAACAAAGAAGGAGTTTCATAATTTGGTGGAGATCAGACGAAGAACATGTTCATGAACCAACGACCCTGTGCATCTTTCGTGTGTGCTAAATGAAAGTGGTACATGAAAAAGACCCTCTGAATAGTAGCCAATGATGAAAATTGTTGACAAAGGTATCAAAGGATGTCACTACTTCAAATTCCAACTTCTTGATGACACACCAATCATGCAATATAAAGCCTCAATTGATAAGGGAGGGGGAAAATATTGGCATCCGACCATGATAACTTATTGGGACAATATATACAGGGATTTGGCCATGCATTTTATGATCAATGAGAACTCAAGCAATAATTTTTAGCCATCCACAATGTGGGATATAAACAACGACATTGATATACAACCCAAACATGAAGTCATGAAACCTACTTGAGGGATAATGTCCACATTATATGGGATCATTATGTTGGACCTATATATAACAATTCCATAGATGAATTTCCTAGAACAATTTTCTTGTAAAATTTGATTAAGATATTTGGAGAATGATAATTTTGAGAATGATAATGATGAATTGATGATGGACATAACTACATCGTTGGTATTATTAGGTGCAGTCACGCAGAGATCCTCTTATTTTTTAGAATAGTTCATTCTATACTAAACAGGGGCAACCACATGAAGGTGGAATCTCTAACTATGCCCCCCCCCCTCACATCACTCTCAATTTCCCCATATTACCTAATTTTAAATTATAAAGAACATGTATCATATACTATATTATACAAAATAAAAACATATAAAGATCATATAAAAGATATAAACACATACCTCTTCTTTTCAACAATTAAATATCATTCATCTTCTTCTTCATCTAGTTCAACATTTGTATCAGGATCTAGTTCAGAATCGATATTGGTGAAAGGCTCATTCCTATCAACATCATCATCAATGTCATTTTTGCTACTATAGTTATCGATATCTTCAATGAGATCATCGTCTAATACATTTGGATGATCAACCTCTTCAACTTTTTTGTCTAACACATCGACTACATGAGCCACCTGCTCCTGGTCTTCATAATCATGATCTTCCTCATTATTATATTCATCCTCAGCTACATGATTGTACGTTACTGGCTTTCCTCTTGGATCATATCTAACAACATATGGCCAACCTTCTTTACTAGGTACCTCTGAGTAAAATACTTGCTCACATTGACTTGGAAGAACATAAGGCTATGTACCCAGTTCAAATGACCTTGTATTAACCATGGTAAATCCATTATCATGCTCAATAATATTTCTTTCGGGATCATGTTCATGCATTTGTAGTCTGTACCATTTAAACTCAAACAAAACTATTTTAAAGGAATTAAAATCACACTCAATTATATCCTCCAAATGACCATAGTACCTATTCTCATTTTCTTCCATATTTATGTCACTTCTAGAGGAAATGTTGGTGACCTTAAACACTACAGTTATCCCACAATCCGAGGTTTTCATCTTATCATCCAACATTTTGATACAAAATTTATGACCATTAAACCACATAGCCTTGTGATGTTTCAACTAATACATGGATAAGAAGTAAAAAATAAATTGTGAATTAATAATCCTCATATAGGACTTACTAAATATATATTTCAATAATTAAACAAACGAAATACATTGAAAAATTGGGAAATAACTAGGAAAATGTGGGTAACAAATTTAACTTCCATGTTTATCTTTTAAACCAAAGGATAAATCCACTTCCCTTGATGTAATATCAGGAAATTTATCTCAATGATGATGCGTTGTTTTAATCATCTTACTCGCCCCTTCCCAAGATAACCTACCGAACTATTCTTCAGTATATTCTATCCGATGCTCCATCCAATCAAGGTTGTTTGCAATGTATAAATGTAAAGCATCCCACTCTCGAGCAAATATATGATAGCATAACAATTTAATATTATTAATTAGTTATTTTTAATAAATGAATAAATGAATAATTTAATATATGTGTAATATATTAAATCTACGTCAACATCTAATAATTAACTTTCACAGTCCTCATTTTACCTTTCCCCAATAGGACCTCCCCTTCAAATTTGTTGATGGAATCAAGATGCCAAATGCGAGGCACATTCATATTTTTTGCTAATTTAGGAATATATTGACTAATATAGACCATGCATTGATATACCATATATCCTCCAACCATAGAACCCTCCGGACGTGCTCTTTGTCTAAAAAAATCCTTCAATGACTTCAACTGCCTCTCCACCATCCACATCGACCTTGTGTGGACTGGTCCACATAATTCAATCTCTTCAACTTGGTGTATGAGGTAGTGTTCTTTTGCATTGAAAAATGTTGGAGGTAGATAATGTTGCATTTGACACATTGGTCAGGGAATTTCTCTCTTCCAATACCTTATATCTTCTTTATGGATTTATTTTGATGATAGCCACCTACAAATGTCGATGCAATAAAACAATATCAAGGCATACATAAATTTGCAGATAA
>JZKD02S2043535.1:27494-41842 GCA_000966675.3 Picea glauca
CACCATTCCAACAAGCTTGTTTCCGCTGCATTTTACAGTTTCAGCTTATTTCGTTATTGAATAGAAACCTAGTTTTACTGTATCTCTGTTATTTTGTGTTAATCATCTTTTAATAATCTGTATTCATTTCGTTCTGCTCATAAAATACAGATCAGTAGTATCAAAGCGGTATGTTCCTTGTCGTCTTAATGCATGTCCCCAACGAGGTCAGGGTACAAAGAATTGGGTCTCGAGCTTGTTTCTCTTAAGGACAAAAGCTCTCACATGCCTAAGTGACCTCTCATGGAAGGAGAAAATAAAGATGACAGGACAAGATATCCTATCAAAATGTTGCTTGAGAAATCCCTCACGCAACAGAGGAACAAGATGATGGATAGTTTTGCGCAAATCCTTCGATAGCTACCAACAGGCGAGGCATCTTCCTCGAGCAGAGGCACCTCCCGCTTCAAGGTACAAATCAAATTCGATATTGCTATATTTGAATTTCATGTAGACGTAGATGTTGTAGACAAGTGGTTGAATCTACTAGAAGAGTATTTTCCTGTCCATAACTTTTCAAATTGAGAAATTATTACTTTTGCACTCCTCAAAGTCGTTCCCCATGTCAAATATTGGTGGGAAACTTTTTGCGAACAAAAGGAAATAGAGGAACCCTCATTATTTACAGTCGCATTCACCTGGGAATCCTTCATGGATGCTATTAAGGAACAATACTACCCTGTCGGAAGTTATGACGACTTGTATAACAAATGGACCACACAGTGCCAGAGTTCACAAATATCTTCCATACCTTGCGCACCAATATGGGTATCAAAGATTCAGAGCGACATATGGTGCTCAAGTATCGCGGTGCTATGCATAGATACATCTAGATCAAAATGTAATTTCTGGACATCTCTTCCTTGGGCGTGACCTACCAATATGTCGTCAAATTTTAGCAGAAGCTCAAACAAAAGACGCGGCAATTTGGGCCTGGGATCCCCTCACAGCAAAAGCTGGGAAGGGGTGGCCCCAACCCATAGAACAAAGGACAAATTAAATATGGATAGTATCAAGACAACCAGTCCAAGCCATAAGAAAAGAAGGCTACCGGAAAGACAAAGAAAGATACCTGGAAGTGGTGTGACTTCCATAAGAGCCCTTGGCATAACACTTCTCACTTCCGCTCAAAGCAGTCGTTGGTGGCCGAGGTTCTGACCTTGAGTCAGAACTAGAAAGGGGAAGACAGATCATTGATGTGGCACCCAGTGCCACCGTTTTTACCACCAAGCTCCAACCTGGTGAACCATATGAACCAGAAGAAGGAGAGTGCCTCTTCCATTCACAGATGTGGGTAAAAGGCACCCCGTTGCACTTCATCATTGATAATGGTAGCCATAAGAACCTCATCTCAACAGAGGTCATCAAGTAGTTGGACCTACTGATAACATTGCAACCATAACCCTACATGATTGGATGGCTTTGCCAAGGAAACGATCTTCGCGTCAACCAACAATGTCGACTGTTGTATGACATCAAGCCCTTCAAAGATGAGGTATTGTGTGATGTTGCTCCTCTCGAAGTTTGTAATTTTCTTTTGGTCCAACCTTATTTATGGAAACGTCATGTTGTATATGAGTCCANAACCCATAGAAAAAAGGACAGATTAAATATGGATAGTATCAAGACAACCAGTCCAAGCCACAAGCAAAGAAGGCTACCGGAAAGACAAAGAAAGATACCTGGAAGTGGTGTGACTTCCATAAGAGCCCTTGGCATAACACTTCTCACTTCCGCTCAAAGCAGTCATTGGTGGCCGAGGTTCTGACCTTGAGTCAGAACTAGAAAGGGGAAGAAAGATCATTGATGTGGCACCCAGTGCCACCGTTTCTACCACCAAGCTCCAACCTGGTGAACCATATGAACCAGAAGAAGGAGAGTGCCTCTTCCATTCACAGATGTGGGTAAAAGGCACCCCGTTGCACTTCATCATTGATAATGGTAGCCATAAGAACCTCATCTCAACAGAGGTCATCAAGTAGTTGGACCTACTGATAACATTGCAACCATAACCCTACATGATTGGATGGCTTTGCCAAGGAAACGATCTTCGCGTCAACCAACAATGTCGACTGTTGTATGACATCAAGCCCTTCAAAGATGAGGTATTGTGTGATGTTGCTCCTCTCGAAGTTTGTAATTTTCTTTTGGTCCAACCTTATTTATGGAAACGTCATGTTGTATATGAGTCCAGACCTCGTAGTGTTATTATTACTTTGAACAGGAAATTGTACAGGATACCCAAGGCAGTCCCTCCTAGTTATATTTCCTTGATCTTTGCCAATCAATGCAAGAAGGTCATCTCTCAGATTGAGAAATTTGTCTTCTTTGTGATTTTCTCTCAGAGTGAGTGAAAGATCGCATCCACATCTATGGTCTCTGTGACCGATATCTCCACACAACAGAAGCAAGTGGATAAGGTCGTGGTAGAATTCTCAGATATCTTCTCCTCTCCTACCTGGGTATCTCTGCACTGCTAGGTCAAGCATCCCATCGATATGACCCCAGGCGCACCGCTACCCAATGGGCCAGTCTATCACCGCTCTCTATTAGAAAATGAGGAGATCAAGAGGAAGATCTAAGAACTGCTCCATAAGGGGCACATACATACCAGCACATCACCCTATGGGATCCCAATCGTGTTGGTACAGAAGAAAGACAAGACATGGTGACTCTTCATTAATTACTAGGCCCTAAATAAAATCACATTCTGAAACCGATACCTAATTCCCCGAATCAACGACCTCCTTGATCAACTCACAGGGGTCAAATACTTCAATAATATTGATCTGAGGTCTGGCTACCACCAGGTCCCAATAGAAAAGACAGATGTATGGAAGACCACCTTCAAGTCAAAAGAAGGTCTTTTTGAATGGTTGGTCATGCCCTTTGGTTTGACAAATTCTCCAACAACTTTTATGAGGATGATGGACGATATCCTATGACCTTTCAACAATACTTTTGCAGTGGTGTATCTAGATGACATCCTCATATACAACAATACTTGGGCAAAACACTTGCAGCATATTCAACAGGTTTTGCACACCCTGCGGCAGCACAAACTATATGTAAACTTGGGAAAATGATCGTTTGGCCTGGACAGGGTCCATTACTTATGCTACATCATTGATCAACATGGTGTGCATGTGGATCCAGCCAATATCCAGGTCATCCGTGATTGGCCAGCCCCAACCACACTCACTGAACTTCAGATCTTCTTGGGCCTCGCCAATTTCTATTGCAGGTTCATGTTGGGATTCTCTCATATCACATGGGCCCTCAACCGAGTAACTAGGTGTGGTAGTAAGGAAAAATTTGTGTGGGGCCTGTCCCAACAACAAGCCTTTGATGACTTGAAGAAGCGTTTGTGCTCATCCCCAGTACTTTCATTACTAGACCTGCAACATCCCCTTGAGATCGAGACAGATGCTTCATACTATGATGTGTGCATCATTCTCACTCAACATGGCCACCCCATGGCATATCATAATGAGACACTATCAAATGTTATGTGTAAGTACCCTACTTACGAAAAAGAAATGTACTCCATTGTGAAAGCCTGCCGCCAGAGGAGACATTACATTCTTGGGAAGGAGACAATCATCCACACTGATCACAATCTGCTACAGTTCATGTAGACCCAAGGAAAATTGTAGAATGACCACCATAAAAAGTGGTCCACATACTTACAATAGTTCCACCTCAACATAAAGTATAAAATAGAAAGTACCAATCGAGTTGTTGATTGCCTCAGCCGACCTCCAGTCGCAACACTCGCCACGGTGCTAGACTCTTGTGGCCACAAGACCTCCAGATGGCCCCACCTCTATGAGACAGACCATGCCTTATCCATCACCTACCAAATTTTGGGTGTCAACTCAGTGGTCACTAATTTCCATCTTCAATATGGGTTGTTNTACCACCAAGCTCCAACCTGGTGAACCATATGAACCAGAAGAAGGAGAGTGCCTCTTCCATTCACAGATGTGGGTAAAAGGCACCCCGTTGCACTTCATCATTGATAATGGTAGCCATAAGAACCTCATCTCAACAGAGGTCATCAAGTAGTTGGACCTACTGATAACATTGCAACCATAACCCTACATGATTGGATGGCTTTGCCAAGGAAACGATCTTCGCGTCAACCAACAATGTCGACTGTTGTATGACATCAAGCCCTTCAAAGATGAGGTATTGTGTGATGTTGCTCCTCTCGAAGTTTGTAATTTTCTTTTGGTCCAACCTTATTTATGGAAACGTCATGTTGTATATGAGTCCATACCTCGTAGTGTTATTATTACTTTGAACAGCAAATTGTACAGGATACCCAAGGCAGTCCCTCCTAGTTATATTTCCTTGATCTTTGCCAATCAATGCAAGAAGGTCATCTCTCAGATTGAGAAATTTGTCTTCTTTGTGATTTGCTCTCTGAGTGAGTGAAAGATCGCATCCACATCTATGGTCTCTGTGACGGATATCTCCACACAACAGAAGCAAGTGGATAAGGTCATGGTAGAATTCTCAGATATCTTCTCCTCTCCTACCTGGGTATCTATGCACTGCTAGGTCAAGCATCCCATCGATATGACCCCAGGAGCACCGCTACCCAATGGGCCAGTCTATCACCGCTCTCTATTATAAAATGAGGAGATCAAGAGGAAGATCTAAGAACTTCTCCATAAGGGGCACATACATACCAGTACATCACCCTATGGGATCCCAATCGTGTTGGTACAGAAGAAAGACAAGACATGGTGACTCTTCATTAATTACTAGGCCCTAAATAAAATCACATTCCGAAACCGATACCTAATTCCCCGAATCAACGACCTCCTTGATCAACTCACAGGGGTAAAATACTTCAATAATATTGATCTGAGGTCTGGCTACCACCAGGTCCCAATAGAAAAGACAGATGTATGGAAGACCACCTTCAAGTCAAAAGAAGGTCTTTTTGAATGGTTGGTCATGCCCTTTGGTTTGACAAATTCTCCAACAACTTTTATGAGGATGATGGACGATATCCTATGACCTTTCAACAATACTTTTGCAGTGGTGTATCTAGATGACATCCTCATATACAACAATACTTGGGCAAAACACTTGCAGCATATTCAACAGGTTTTGCACACCCTGCGGCAGCACAAACTATATGTAAACTTGGGAAAATGATCGTTTGGCCTGGACAGGGTCCATTACTTATGCTACATCATTGATCAACATGGTGTGCATGTGGATCCAGCCAATATCCAGGTCATCCGTGATTGGCCAGCCCCAACCACACTCACTGAACTTCAGATCTTCTTGGGCCTCGCCAATTTCTATTGCAGGTTCATGTTGGGATTCTCTCATATCACATGGGCCCTCAACCGAGTAACTAGGTGTGGTAGTAAGGAAAAATTTGTGTGGGGCCTGTCCCAACAACAAGCCTTTGATGACTTGAAGAAGCGTTTGTGCTCATCCCCAGTACTTTCATTACTAGACCTGCAACATCCCCTTGAGATCGAGACAGATGCTTCATACTATGATGTGTGCATCATTCTCACTCAACATGGCCACCCCATGGCATATCATAATGAGACACTATCAAATGTTATGTGTAAGTACCCTACTTACGAAAAAGAAATGTACTCCATTGTGAAAGCCTGCCGCCAGAGGAGACATTACATTCTTGGGAAGGAGACAATCATCCACACTGATCACAATCTGCTACAGTTCATGTAGACCCAAGGAAAATTGTAGAATGACCACCATAAAAAGTGGTCCACATACTTACAATAGTTCCACCTCAACATAAAGTATAAAATAGAAAGTACCAATCGAGTTGTTGATTGCCTCAGCCGACCTCCAGTCGCAACACTCGCCACGGTGCTAGACTCTTGTGGCCACAAGACCTCCAGATGGCCCCACCTCTATGAGACAGACCATGCCTTATCCATCACCTACCAAATTTTGGGTGTCAACTCAGTGGTCACTAATTTCCATCTTCAATATGGGTTGTTGTTTCATCTGGGCCATCTCTGCATTCCATCAAGCGAGCGCGCGAAGCTGATTTGGGAAGCTCACTAAATTCATGTGGCAAGACACTTTGGCATAAAAAAGACAATGGCAGTGTTGCAGAAACATTTATACTAACTGAAACTTCGACATGATGTCAACAAGTATATCAGGTCCTACACCGCCTGCGCTATTTCCAAACCAACCACTAAGAAATCAGGCATGTACAGCTCTCTGCCTACTCCTGACATGTGGGAATCCATCTCAATGGACTACATTTCGGGCCTCTCGTCCACCAAGAGGGGAAATGATTGTTTTTTTGTGGTTGTTGATCGCTTTTCCAAGATGGAGATTCTAGCCGCATGCAAGAATAACATCACAATAGAAGCCACTGCCAAGCTCTTCTTTGAACAANAAATACTTCAATAATATTGATCTGAGGTCTGGCTACCACCAGGTCCCAATAGAAAAGACAGATGTATGGAAGACCACCTTCAAGTCAAAAGAAGGTCTTTTTGAATGGTTGGTCATGCCCTTTGGTTTGACAAATTCTCCAACAACTTTTATGAGGATGATGGACGATATCCTATGACCTTTCAACAATACTTTTGCAGTGGTGTATCTAGATGACATCCTCATATACAACAATACTTGGGCAAAACACTTGCAGCATATTCAACAGGTTTTGCACACCCTGCGGCAGCACAAACTATATGTAAACTTGGGAAAATGATCGTTTGGCCTGGACAGGGTCCATTACTTATGCTACATCATTGATCAACATGGTGTGCATGTGGATCCAGCCAATATCCAGGTCATCCGTGATTGGCCAGCCCCAACCACACTCACTGAACTTCAGATCTTCTTGGGCCTCGCCAATTTCTATTGCAGGTTCATGTTGGGATTCTCTCATATCACATGGGCCCTCAACCGAGTAACTAGGTGTGGTAGTAAGGAAAAATTTGTGTGGGGCCTGTCCCAACAACAAGCCTTTGATGACTTGAAGAAGCGTTTGTGCTCATCCCCAGTACTTTCATTACTAGACCTGCAACATCCCCTTGAGATCGAGACAGATGCTTCATACTATGATGTGTGCATCATTCTCACTCAACATGGCCACCCCATGGCATATCATAATGAGACACTATCAAATGTTATGTGTAAGTACCCTACTTACGAAAAAGAAATGTACTCCATTGTGAAAGCCTGCCGCCAGAGGAGACATTACATTCTTGGGAAGGAGACAATCATCCACACTGATCACAATCTGCTACAGTTCATGTAGACCCAAGGAAAATTGTAGAATGACCACCATAAAAAGTGGTCCACATACTTACAATAGTTCCACCTCAACATAAAGTATAAAATAGAAAGTACCAATCGAGTTGTTGATTGCCTCAGCCGACCTCCAGTCGCAACACTCGCCACGGTGCTAGACTCTTGTGGCCACAAGACCTCCAGATGGCCCCACCTCTATGAGACAGACCATGCCTTATCCATCACCTACCAAATTTTGGGTGTCAACTCAGTGGTCACTAATTTCCATCTTCAATATGGGTTGTTTTTTCATCTGGGCCATCTCTGCATTCCATCAAGCGAGCGCGCGAAGCTGATTTGGGAAGCTCACTAAATTCGTGTGGCAAGACACTTTGGCATAAAAAAGACAATGGCAATGTTGCAGAAACATTTATACTAACTGAAACTTCGACATGATGTCGACAAGTATATCAGGTCCTACACCTCCTGCGCTATTTCCAAACCAACCACTAAGAAATCAGGCATGTACACCTCTCTGCCTACTCCTGACATGTGGGAATCCATCTCAATGGACTACATTTCGAGCCTCCCGTCCACCAAGAGGGGAAATGATTGTGTTTTTGTGGTTGTTGATCGCTTTTCCAAGATGGAGATTCTAGCCGCATGCAAGAATAACATCACAATAGAAGCCACTGCCAAGCTCTTCTTTGAACAAGTATGGGTACATTTTGGGATCCCACAAACCATTATCTCAAACCGTGACAGTCGGTTCCTCAACACATTTTGATCGAGCCTCTGGTCATTGTTAGATACCAAGCTCACCAAATCCACTACTTTCCACTGATCCAAGTGGATATCAGTGGCCACCCACCTTTTCCAACTGGCTCAAAACAGTTTTCTGGCAATTTTGGCAATTTACTTTCGGGGCCATTTTGAGGGCCCAAATGAAGGTTTTTCGAGATTGAGGTTCTCAATGATAGCTAAAGGCATGATTGAGCCCCCAAAATGAATCTCCTCGACGATACCTTTCCAACTAGCTATTATACACCTAAAATGGAGATCGTATGCAAAAGTTACGACCCGGGGAAGTTGATGTACTAACTTACCCAAACGAGGCCCACATGACTTTTGGCGCTTCAGCTCCTAGGATTAGGTTTTTGGTTGTCTAGGGTTTTTAGCATTCCCGTTTATTGTAAAAAGGCCTTCAAAGCCTCATTGTAATCATCTTCTTGTAAATGCGAGTATCTGTCACATCTCTTCTCAGAGATAAGCTGCCACCATTCTAGCGAGTCTATCACTCTGTATTTTTATAGTCTCTGTACATTTCTTTCATTGATAGAAATCATGTATTACTGTATATATGTATTTTTGGTTGCATCTCTGACACCTTTCTGCTACATTATTGAATATCTGCGATATGTCTGTGCATTTCTTTATTATATCTCCACCCTCATTTCGTGCCGAAAATAATCCAGATTAGTGGTATCAGAGCAGGTTGCTCTTGATCATTTTTTCAGTGCATGTCCCTGACGAGGTCCGAGTATAGCAAGTTGGGTCTCGATATTTTCTCTCTTGAATACAATCGCTCTCACACACCCAAGAAACCCTCAATGGCGGAAGAAAATAAAAACGACGTAGCAAATGATCCTATCAATTTGTTGCTTGAACAAGCTCTCACACGACAGAGGGACGAAATGATGGAGAATTTTTCCCACATCCTTCAATGCCTGTCAATAGCATCAAGCGCATCTTCATCAAGCGGCCACTTTGGAGGCACATCGCCTTTCAAGGTACAATTTAATTTTGATATTCTTGTATTTGATGGACAAATAGATGCAGAAGCCCTAAAAAAATGGTTAACTCTGCTAGAAGGTTATTTCTCTGTTCACAATTTTTTCGACAAAGAAAAGATCACCTTCGCACTCCTTAAAGCTCTCCCTCATGTCAAACATTGGTGGAAAATTTACTGGGAGCAAAGTTCCATAGAGGAGTCTGGAATATATGGGGTCGATCCCACTTGGGAATTTTTTGTGGATGCGGTAAAAGAATAGTATTACCCTGTTGGCAACTATGAGGACCAGTACATGAGATGGACCACACTGTAGCAAGAGAGGGGCCAAGATGTTCTAGAGTTCATAAATACCTTCCATACCTTGCGCANACAAGACCTCCAGATGGCCCCACCTCTATGAGACAGACCATGCCTTATCCATCACCTACCAAATTTTGGGTGTCAACTCAGTGGTCACTAATTTCCATCTTCAATATGGGTTGTTTTTTCATCTGGGCCATCTCTGCATTCCATCAAGCGAGCGCGCGAAGCTGATTTGGGAAGCTCACTAAATTCGTGTGGCAAGACACTTTGGCATAAAAAAGACAATGGCAATGTTGCAGAAACATTTATACTAACTGAAACTTCGACATGATGTCGACAAGTATATCAGGTCCTACACCTCCTGCGCTATTTCCAAACCAACCACTAAGAAATCAGGCATGTACACCTCTCTGCCTACTCCTGACATGTGGGAATCCATCTCAATGGACTACATTTCGAGCCTCCCGTCCACCAAGAGGGGAAATGATTGTGTTTTTGTGGTTGTTGATCGCTTTTCCAAGATGGAGATTCTAGCCGCATGCAAGAATAACATCACAATAGAAGCCACTGCCAAGCTCTTCTTTGAACAAGTATGGGTACATTTTGGGATCCCACAAACCATTATCTCAAACCGTGACAGTCGGTTCCTCAACACATTTTGATCGAGCCTCTGGTCATTGTTAGATACCAAGCTCACCAAATCCACTACTTTCCACTGATCCAAGTGGATATCAGTGGCCACCCACCTTTTCCAACTGGCTCAAAACAGTTTTCTGGCAATTTTGGCAATTTACTTTCGGGGCCATTTTGAGGGCCCAAATGAAGGTTTTTCGAGATTGAGGTTCTCAATGATAGCTAAAGGCATGATTGAGCCCCCAAAATGAATCTCCTCGACGATACCTTTCCAACTAGCTATTATACACCTAAAATGGAGATCGTATGCAAAAGTTACGACCCGGGGAAGTTGATGTACTAACTTACCCAAACGAGGCCCACATGACTTTTGGCGCTTCAGCTCCTAGGATTAGGTTTTTGGTTGTCTAGGGTTTTTAGCATTCCCGTTTATTGTAAAAAGGCCTTCAAAGCCTCATTGTAATCATCTTCTTGTAAATGCGAGTATCTGTCACATCTCTTCTCAGAGATAAGCTGCCACCATTCTAGCGAGTCTATCACTCTGTATTTTTATAGTCTCTGTACATTTCTTTCATTGATAGAAATCATGTATTACTGTATATATGTATTTTTGGTTGCATCTCTGACACCTTTCTGCTACATTATTGAATATCTGCGATATGTCTGTGCATTTCTTTATTATATCTCCACCCTCATTTCGTGCCGAAAATAATCCAGATCAGTGGTATCAGAGCAGGTTGCTCTTGATCATTTTTTCAGTGCATGTCCCTGACGAGGTCCGAGTATAGCAAGTTGGGTCTCGATATTGTCTCTCTTGAATACAATCGCTCTCACACACCCAAGAAACCCTCAATGGCGGAAGAAAATAAAAATGACGTAGCAAATGATCCTATCAATTTGTTGCTTGAACAAGCTCTCACACGACAGAGGGACGAAATGATGGAGAATTTTTCCCACATCCTTCAATGCCTCTCAATAGCATCAAGCGCATCTTCATCAAGTGGCCATTTTGGAGGAACATCGCCTTTCAAGGTACAATTTAATTTTGATATTCTTGTATTTGATGGACAAATAGATGCAGAAGCCCTAAAAAAATGGTTAACTCTGCTAGAAGGTTATTTCTCTGTTCACAATTTTTTCGACAAAGAAAAGATCACCTTCGCACTCCTTAAAGCTCTCCCTCATGTCAAACATTGGTGGCAAATTTACTGGGAGCAAAGTTCCATAGAGGAGTCTGGAATAGTATTACCCTGTTGGCAACTATGAGGACCAGTACATGAGATGGACCACACTGTAGCAAGAGAGGGGCCAAGATGTTCTAGAGTTCATAAATACCTTCCATACCTTGCGCACCAAGCTGGGTATCAAAGACTCCGAGTGACATTTGGTTCTGAAATACCATGGGGCTCTACACAGATACATCGAGACTGAAATGGATTTTTTGGACATCTCATCACTCGGTGTTGCTTATCGATATGTTGTTAAAATTGAGAAATAATTTAAGCACCAGAACAAATGGGACTTCGGGTCTACAAATCTGCAACAACCAAAGTATGACAAAGACGGCCCTAACAAACAGTCTCTCTAAAACCAGTCCAAGACACAGGAAAAGAAGGGTCATGGGAAGACAAAGAAGGACACCGGAAAATGGTGTGATTTCCACAAAAGCCCCTAGCACAACATCGATGAATGTCGCTCAAAATAGTCATTGGTGGACGAGATCAAAGACAAGGAGCCAGACCCTGATTCTGAATATGATTCTAAAAATACTGGTAAAGGACACATCATTAACGTAGACCCCACTGCTATTGTCGCGACTGCAGCAATTCAACCAAAAGAACCAACAGATCCTGAAGAGGGGGAGCACCTTTTTCATTCATAGATGTGGGTGAAGGGGAACCCGTTGCACTTTATTGTTGATAGCGGAAGCTAGAAGAACCTCATCTCAGCAGAGGTTGTCAAATAGTTGGAATTGTCGACAACACCACACCCATAGCCATACAACATCGAGTGGCTTCTCCAAGGACGAGATCTCTGTGTCAGCCAACAATGTCAATTATCATACGACATACAACCCTTCAAGGATGAGGTATTATGTGATGTTTCCCCATTGGATGTCTGTGATGTCCTCTTGGGCCAACCATATATGTGGAGACGCCATGTTGTTTATGAGTCTTGACCCCGCAGTGTCATTGTTACTTTGGGGGTCATCTCTACAGAAAACCAAAGGTAGTTCCAACTATTGTTCCACCTAAAAAGTGTTGCAAGGTAGTGTCTCATACTACAAGATTCATCTTCTTCACAGTTTGTTCAAAAGGGGAACATAAGGACACTGCAACCACTATAGCCTCGCCCTAAGTACCTTCTATCCAACAGAAGCAGGTCGATAAGGTTGCAGAAAAGTGCAAATATTCCTTCTGCACACTGTCCTCTCATGTAGCTTGACTTGTTGAACAACCTCATCCTCAATAGGTTCGTGACAAACTTCCACAAACTGAGCAGCGCAATGTCTCCAGCAAGGCAAGCAGCTCACCAAGATGCAGAGTCAGAAAATGGTTTTCCCTCTCCCCTGAGAAATCAATGCAATGGATACCATTTCTTCCTAAGGAGGGAGGATTGATCCAGGTGGATATCGGTGGCCACCCACCTTTTCCAGCTGGCTCAAAACAGTTTTCTAGCAATTTTGGCAATTTACTATTTTTAGTAGGTTTTAACTTTCAGGGCCATTTTGAGGGCCCAAATGAAGTTTTTTCAAGATCGAGGTTCTCAATGATAACTAAAGGCATAATTGATCCCCAAAAATTAATCTACCTCAACGATACCTTTCCAATGAGATATTATACGCCTAAAACAGAGATCGTATGCAAAAGTTACGACCCCGGGAAGTTGATGTACTAACTTACCCAAACGAGGCCCATGYGAATTTTGGTGCTTCATCTCCTAGGGTTAGGTTTTTGGATGTCTAGGGTTTTTGGCATTCCTATTTATTGTAAAAAGGCCTTCAGAGCCTCATTGTAATCATCTTCTTGCGAATGCGATTAGCCATCACATCTCTTCTCAAAGATAAGTTGCCACCATTCTAGCGAGTCTTTCACTCTGTATTTTTACAGTCTCTGTACATTTCTTTCATTAATAGAAATCATGTATTACTGTATATCTGTATTTATGGTTTCATCTCTGACAAATTTCTACTACATTATTGAATATCTATGATATCTTTGTGCATTTCTTTATTATATTTCTGCCCTCATTTCGCGTCGAAAATAATCCAGATCATCCACCCCCAGAAAGATGGCCAAACTGGGGTCATCAATCGGATGATCGTACAAATACTGCACATGTACAATTCAAAACATCCCCGCACATTGGATGTGAGTCTTCCCTATGTCCAACATAGCTAAAATCGATCCCTGCATAGCTCAACTTGCCACAACCCCTTTTAGGTGGGGTTGGGTTTCCAACCATTGGGCCCCATGGATGTTGCACTACCCTTGGTAACCACCTCGACCGACTCATCTCCTGCTCCACCAGAAGCTGAAAAATCCACCCAGTTCATTCTATAGATCCAGCACATCCACCAACATGTTCAGGATATTCTACAGAAGTCTAATGCCAAGTACAAGCAATGCCATGATCAACATCAGGTGCCACATAAGTTTCAGGTGGGAGACAAAGTTTGGTTGCACTTGCAAAAATAACGCCTTACAAAGCCCCATCATAATATTTTCCCACTCCATTATGGGATGTATACCATCACCAAGGTTGCGGGTGACAATTCTTTTGATCTCAACATTCCCCCTTTCCTTGGCCTGCACCCAGTCTTCAATGTGGCTCTCTTTCGGCCATATTTCCTACCATTATTGGACACCTCAGAGATAGTAGAGTAGTTGACACCAAAAAGCCTCAACCCTGACTGCATGCAATAGGAATCCAGTGATCATATTGTGGACACACAGATCAAGGGAACTCGACAGCAAAGGATCCAGCTTTATCGATTCGTCAAAGTAGGGAAACTCCTACACCAAGGCAAGTGGCTCACCCGGGGCCAAATTTAGCAGAAATTTCCTCATATGATGGGGGAAATCAATGAAATGGATATCATTTCTTCCTAAGGAGGGAGGATTGATCCAAGTGGATATCAGTGGTCACCCACCTTTTTCAACTCGTTCAAAACAATTTTCTGGCAATTTACTATTTTTAGCAGTTTTTAACTTCCGGGGCCATTTTGAGGGCCTAAATGAACGATTTTCGGGATTGAGATTCTCAATGATAGATGAAGGATCTCATAGAGCCCCCAAAATGAATCTCCTCGACGATACCTTTCCAA
>JZKD02S2043557.1:7306-20502 GCA_000966675.3 Picea glauca
ATCCAAACCATTCAGATGCCACCTCACCATAGAAGTTTCTCCTTCTAGAAGATTCAAGAAAATGCTCATTTTTCCCATGTGTAGGCATTCTCGCACCCTAGCTATAGAGAAACCTGTGAACATCTCGTACCCTAGCTATAGTGCAACCTGCGAGAATGGGTCATTCTCGCACCCTCCCTATATAGAAACCTGGGAACTTCCTTTTTTATAAGGTTTTTACATAGGAAAATGAAACTTCTTTTCTCAGGAAAAGTTCTTCTCCCTTCTCTCTTTAGGAACTCAGGCCATTGACCCCTCTGAAGGCAACAGATAGGTTTACATCATTAAAGATCATAGGGATGATGAAAATAATGTGTAACAATATGAGTTTACAATGAGTTTAAGAAGGAGAGACACTTGTTAACTAAAAACATAGATGAGTTCCAGGAGGACACCCTCATGGCACTCACAACTTGTAAGGAGATGGAGTGATGGTATGAAAGGGTGCAACAAGCAGTAGAGATACTCGAGTACATTGGAGCATTCCAACAAGGTCAAAATAAGGAAAAACATGGCTCCCCGAGTTCAACACCCCCGATAATTTCATTGACTTGAGCAACGTGGTCAAGCTACATGCCTAACAAGATAGGCTATGGACTGAAGATTTCATGAAATTAGCCGATGCGAAGCCAGGGCAAGTACGAAAATTCACCGAACATCCGATCAGAGCCCGAACCATGCTACAACATCCAAACTTTAGTTTATTAAAGTACCAAGCGCAGGCAGTAGACATCAGGGGAATATACACGATCCTTATGGAACAACATAGATTTCCATGGGCTCAAACTTGTGAGAAACATTTTTTCAGCTGGACTGAATATGAGAGCAGTCATCCTTTTCAAGAGGTATCTCTAGACAACTGTTAAAGAAGTTGTTAGAAGATAATGGCACATGGTGATTTTTGTTTTGTATAAACTGCAATTAGCCGTTAGTTTCAGTTAGAACTTTGTATTATAAATATAGACATTGACCAATTAGCAAAAGGTCGATGGTTGTTGTAATAACTCTTTCTTTTGGGATGTTAAGAATTATTTTGAGACTGCTACGAATTGAGAATTCCTTCTAGACCAAAGACAAACTATTTTCATCAGATGTATGTGATTGGAACTGGAGAAGAACTACTTTCTATCATGTTTCATGAATGATGCAGTAATGAGTAACATCAATTAATTTTGTTGTCAAGTTATCTGGTGGAATGTCTTGATGTTCTTTGCTTTAATGATGAAGATAAATCGTTGTGTTGTTATGTAATGCATGGTTATGGTATATGAGTTATTTTTTCTGCCATTATATTGTTACATATGTGTTTTCTTTCTGATAGTTAGTTTCTCAGACAATGATTAGATGCTCACATGGTTAATGTATTAGTACTAGGCCTGTGGTATAGGGTAATTGTCTACATGTTGAGCAACGGGTAATCCCAAGCTTAACCTCTTCCCAGTAGTTAAAACTTAATCCTATTAATTGTCAAGTTGGTTTATGTTGGCTTGCATATCTCATATCAGCCCCACCCAAGATAAAATACAGAATAAAATAGTCCTAACTGAAGGAAGAACCTTCGCAAATAAACACAAAGCCCATCGATAAATTGGTCAGATCGCAAGATCTGGAGAACCATTCCATTTCAAACGTTTTAGAGTCTAATTGGGCCTCGGTGGTGGGTTTGGTTACTACTGTTGCGACAAGGGATTTAGGTCCCATCAACAGAATTGGTGCTAGAAGGAGGGCCTGAGAATGAATAATTGAATACATATTTTATCTATCATTTTAGATAGCCTACAGATTCGTAACAACTCACATGCATGGCTAGTCTATCACAAGACATCCCACACACGTTGAGAATTCCCGAAACAAATAACTCACCCTAGCCAGAGGAAGAAACTTTTCACCCTCAAATACCTTATGCCCTTCCTCACAAGGAAGTGAATCAATTATGGAGAATCACTAGAGCCTACACCTGAAAGATCAGTGCATTGTCCTTAGATCCCATCCTCCCTCTAAGAAAAAAACAAAGGAGATTGGTGGTCATCACTCCCAATGAAGTTTTTATACACTCCATCGAAGACTTAATAGATTTTGCGATTACCAAAATCCAAGAACCTCTCGATCTGATACCCGAAATGTCGTCCGTCGACGTCTCCTAGCCAAATGAATTTTCGGAAGAAGAAGAGTTTGACTCGGATTCTAAAGATATGGAGGATAATAACGACTAGGAGGAAGAAAGGGAAATCCCACTTCAGAAAAATCAGTCCTGGTTTGTCGAAGATGTCGTGGCCATCCTGGGACGAATACATAATATTTCCCGACATCCGAAGAAACTGCTTCCCAAGTATGACCCCGAAACTTCAGGTTTACATGAAGATCACATCAAAAAGTTCATACTCACAATTAGACTTATGAACATTCAACATGAAGAAGTAGTCTACAAACTCTTCCCCTACATATTTGAAAATTCAGCTTCCATGTGGTGTTTCAACTTGCCTGTAGGGTCGATAACTAGCTAAACCAAGTTCTAGAAATACTTTCTAGATAAGTTTGCAGAAGAAACCACCATGGGGGCCCTGATGGTTGAGTTTTTTGTAGCCACCATGAGCCCAAAATAAATGGTCAAATATTTCAATCAAAGATTCATGACCTTCTTAAAAAAATTCCATCCCATGGTGAAACCAAATCAAGAGTTACAAATCGAGGTTTACGCAACACACTCCCAACTTCTATTTCTATGTTTGTAAAAAGAGTCACTAAGAAAACTCTGGTAGAAAATTTTGAAGAAGCCACAATGATAGAATTCCAGATGAAAGGATGTAAATAAGGCTAGGTCTCTGTAGTAAAGAAACAAACCCAGCACCCTCCCAGGAGAGGACTTCCTCCCAGGAGAGGACTTCTTTTGACTAGACCTCCGAGAAAATCGGTTGAACAGACTCCCGATAGAGGTAATGGTGATATAGAAGATATACAACGCATGGTTAAGAAATTATCGAATGAAATCATAGACACGAAGAGAAATGACGGGGAGGTGTTACACATTATTTTCTTCACCACTATGACCATTAATGATGTAAACCCATATGTTGCCTTTAGAGGGGTTACTAGCCCGAATTCCTGAAGAAAGAAGGGAGAAGAGCTTTGCCTGAGACAAGAAGTTGTGTTTTTCTCTGTAAAAACCCTATTTTGGAGGATTTTCGCAGGCTACAACATAGCTGGGGTGTGGAAATGCCTGATTTCTATAGGTTGCACTATGGCCAGGTCACGACAGCCTTCATATGTGGCAAAAATGAGAATTTTATCGATGCATCTAGAAGGAGAATATTCTATGGTGAGGTGGCCTCGGAATGGTTTGTATCTTACTCACTTTCATGATTTAGTGGGATCATCCTAACCTCCTCACCTTATCCTCTTCAACTTATAAAAGGAGAGGATCTCTCATGGAGAAAGTTAGTTGTTTTTTGCTTGGGATTGTTAGCTTGGTTAGATTGGCTTTGAGCTTTGCTTTTTCAAGATAGATTGTGAGTAACTATCAGATCCATGGTCTTAGAATCCTTGGAGCAAGAAGTGTGTTGGAAGCAAGGAACTGTTGGAAGGAACCTTATGACATCAAGGCATCTAGTTGTAATCTCTCTTCTTATTATTTAATATAATACAATGGCATGGTTCTTTCCCATACAATTATATTTATTTTATTGCATAATAATATGCATAGGTTGTCATTGAATATACTTCTACTGCTTTCACTTTTGTTGGTTTGTTTCTCGCTACAGGATCAGTATCACAAGAGCACCAGAGAGAAACAAAAACAACAAAGACATAAGAAAGCGACACTTAAAGGTATGTCTATCGTCTTTTGTTTGGTAGTCAATTCGATGATTAGAGCCTAGGGAAAGAACCATGTCCTATCATGTTTTGTTCTAGATCTAGGTGGATCTAGGGGGATTAGTCTATGTCCGCATTCACCGATTTACCCGATAACAAAATTGGCAACTCCATTGGGGAACATAATGTTTTCCTAGTTTTTCTTGTTTTCTTGCTTTGATTAAATTGGTTTTTGTTTTCTGAGTCACTAGAAGATCTAGCTTGACTCTTTGACTGTTAAACTTCACTGGAAAACCTTCTCAATTTTTAATTTTTTCCATTTTTGTTTGATTTCCACACCCTTCTTTGAGGAACAATGCGACGACTTAGGATTTCCACACCCTACCTATTTTGACCAGTGCGGGAATGCTGCGCCCTACCCATATCTGGCCCATAGAAATTAGTGATTTCCGCACTATGCTAGTCTTCCAGCCTGTGGAAATTGTGAAATTCTTGATTTTTGATGGTTTTCCTTACCCAAACCTTGGATTTAGTTTTGGGGTGAATTTTTGGGTTTGATTATGATTCTTTTACAGTCTACTTGATAGTTTTTTATCTTCTTTTAGCCATTTTTTCTTTGTTTTCTTTTGAAAGATTTGATCTCTTCCTTTGAGTATCTTTCAATTACAAAGCCTTGTTTTTATTTAGAATTGTTTAGTGAAAAGAACACTTCTTTTTTCTGAATAAATCATGGTAAAAGAGAAACTTTGTTTGGGTTGTTTTTTGTTTTGAAGGGATTTTCTATTGCTTTTAGCTATCTTTGAAACAAAAAACTTATTTCCTTCTTTGCATTAGATTGGGGGCATATTTGCATTTGAAGTAGTGAAATTGCATGATTGGGGGGGTTGTGAATCGTGTATTGGTGTACATTCTATTTGTCTCATTTCTTGAAAATATTGACATTAGTGTGTTGTTGGGAAAAACACCCTATGGACTAGCAAATAGAGTTCAAACTTTGCATGCATATTTGACTGAATAGAAACTATCTTCTACCTACATTCCAAGATTTAAATCCCCTTTTCTCAGTAAATGCATGGAAAGGACCACCTACCTTATTATTGACATTCGATGTCGATCCTCCGTTGTGCTTGATTACTTGTTCGCAATGCTCCTTCCAAAGATGACCTACACTCAAGACAAACAACAACTATGCATGCATGCTACTTCTATACTCACAGGCTAGAAATCAAACATAAACTAATCAAACCATAGAAAGTTCATGAATTGGGATGGGAAAATCATTCTCTTTATTACTTAAAGTGAGTCAAATTACAAAATTTGAGACCAGCCACTGCTCCTTGAACCTGATCCTAGGCTCCTCTTCTTCTTTCCTTCAACTGCTTTTCTTTAAATCTCCTTTGGCATGAGGAAAGGCTAAAGGGTTGGGACAATGGAATACGTAAATGGGCAGAGTTTCTTTGCTATATTTTTTCCTCTTCCAAATGGTAACCCTACCCCTTATTTTATAGGCTAGATGAAGCTAGGTTTTTGGACAAACCCTCGGCCATGCATGGCTAGGAGTTTTAGTTAACTCACCCATATCTTTTTGTTCCGTCAGAAACTTTCCTTTTTTCATGATTTTGTAGGTACACGCGGGCTATTGTGAGTCAAACAGCGTGTACACGCATGCAGTAATGGGTTAGGGCGCGTGGGCCTTTACACAAGAGGATTTTCAACGAGTTGTTCAACAGAGTTTTGGCAAAGAAGGGATATGAGTTGGCCTGATGCCAGGTAAGCATGTGTGGTGCAATTTTGGGTTATAACAGATGCCCCCTAATGTGTGAGGTCAGAAGAGCATCTGACGGTCGAAATACATTACCAATATTTACTGATGTGTCGAACGATTGAGCCCAAGGATCAGGAACCAGGAGGTGTCATCTGCAAAATAACAAATGTCTCACTGAGGTAGGCATACCCATGCTCAGGATAAAATAGAACCATGGATACCAATAAAATACATTGTAGATCCATGTTAAATAACTATAAAGAGTAGCCGCGAACAATACACAGCGGAGATACATCTCGAAATCATAAATATATACATGTAGAGTATCCATCTTCCAGAAGATGATTCAGCCTGATGGCTAGAGATGAGATCTTCAGAGCTCGAGCAACAATTTCAAAATCTTCCAAACTCGGGTAGGAGTGTAATATGAGTGTACGACTGCACTACCTAGAGGTCTTCGACAGCTCGTCGGTCATTGACATGATAATATTGATGATCAGACTGAAGGCTTCGGTGACTTCGAACAAGGACTTGATTGGATGTTCGGGATGGTCGGGTATGTGGACAAGAGACATTTGGTAGCGGGTTCAACTTAGGCTTAGTGAAAAACTTCCCTTGGACAATAGCACGACACGTGATGAGACTCAAGCAGCATATATGTTAATCATAATTCTACGAAGCAGGAGGCAATGCAAACTCTCCATATGTTTGGAAGGATAACCAAACAGTGGAGGACACAACTCTATATAGCGAGAAAAGCTTCCTAAGGTCGTATTACATCCTATAGTCCGATGGTCAAACAGATAGATGTGCTTTATTCAAGGGAGACTCATTATGCCGCCAATAAAGAAAATACTTTTCCCATCCTCTTTTTGGGGTATATTTGATTTTTTTGTTCTTTTCAATAATTTTGGAAAAATAATAAAGGAATATTACGTTACAATGGAGGAACGAGTATTGCAAACATACAATCTCAAGGCACAAGGTTAAGACTAATGTTCTGGTGAAATGATACTCGAGAAAAATCCTCCGGCGGCCAAAGGTATTAAGACGTAGAAGAAAACTGTCACAAGGTTGGTCGATAAGGTATGCAAATGTGGTTGAGAAAACACACAATGGTAACGTCCTTCAATGTAAGTTTAACGAGCCCAAAGAAGGTAAGCTCGGTGGTTTTTCATATTTAGAGAGTCTGAAAAAACATAAAAGGAGACTCCATTGGGGTACCTTTTTCGAATATATTCTAGTCGGTTCGAAAAAGGGATAAACTAGCACCGATTAGACGTCGATTCAAAACCATTTTAACGAGTGTGACAAGGACAAGATCACTCGGCTATTTTTTCATTTTTAAGGATTCTAAAAAAATCTTAACTATGGACTCCGTTAGGAATATTCTCCTAGACCAATTTAACGAGTGTGAAAGAATAAGGTCACTCGACGATCTTTTCAATTTTAGGGAGTCTGAAAAGAGCTTAACTATGGAATCCGTGGGGGTTTCTTTTTCGTAAGTTTAGTCCCTCAGGCCCGAAAAAGGGATAAAATTATACCTGAGAGTACTCTTCTAAAGAACAGAAATTTGATAGAGTATAGCTTTGTTTGTACAGTTGACCATCTGGACCAAAAGAGGGGTAAACTACCGCCAGACGGCATGAAAGGCCACAAGATCATTCGATAATCTTTTCATTTTTAGAGGGTATGAAAAGGGATTAGAAGGAGACCCATTTATTTTTTGGGAGTCCTGAGGGTGAGACAAAGAGCGAAGAGGAATCATGCAAATAAGGCTCAAACTCATATTCAGGAAAGACTATAAGGACTCCCAAGCCTACGGTGTTTTAGATATGGCATGGACACCATAATGCAACCAGGACCTACCTAGGGCATCCATGTTCTGGTAAGCTGTACCGCCAAGTTGCGACACTTCTAAAGAAGATATGATGGTTCCATGTCACAACCTGATGGGATCAATCCTATAATAGAGGAAAAAGACAACGAGATGAAAACATTGGGGTAATAACGTAACCTATATTCTCAAGTTGATTCGTGGAAAACATTTTATGGACCATCAAAATTTTCTCAAAACTCAAAAAAGTGTCCCAATACTCGATCAAATCCCTCCCATATAACTCCTGAATCACTCTAAATGGTTTTTTGTATAAAGAAACTGATAAGGGAGGCCAAAAAAGTGACAAAAAGAAGCCAAAAAGTCTACAAATAGAAGCTGGCAACTTATTATCACCATTGCTAATTTGGAAATTGACTCTGGAACCAAAAGACCCCCTTTGCTAAAAATGATGATTCCGGGAGCTACAGTGGATGAAACGAACTTTCGCTTGGACCAAGTAAGTACAAACTCCCTTATCTATCTATTCAATTCTTCAATTTTGTTTTTAATTTCATTTTTTGGGTGGGCGCTGACCTTAAAAATGTCGGCCCTAGGTACACACGGGTAGAGTAAAGGTTGGTCGCGTGTACACATGACTATCACCTCGACAGCTCGCATGGACCCCCCCTTTGTAGAAAAAATAATTAAAAGGCAAGTGTTGACCCTCCTGAACCTTTTTGTGTTGGCAAGATGTATGTCTAGTGGAGGAAAAGAGAGCATGAAGCAGTTAGTGAGTTGGTTGCGAGAGATCCAAATGTTGTGGTCGTGTTGATGCAATGCAGTTTATGGAAGTTCTTTCTATGTCCATTTATGCGTGCACAACCAAGGCTACGGAATGCCATGATCGACTACTGACACCCTGATGCAAAGGCCTTTATGCTAGAGGGGCAATCACTGGTGCCCACCACTGAGGATATTTATTTTTTGACTGGCCTCTCAAGGAGAGAGGAACCAGTCAACTTTAGGACGTTTCCTGTGGGACCGAGTAAGATATTGAAATTGATAGCCAAGCACTGTGAGGCTGGGACTGATCATGCGGGCTCCTAGGTACCTATTATTAAGATCACTAACCTATCACTACAAGCGATATTATTACTAATTGGGTGGATTACCGGTTATGCAGCCTTGCATCAGGATTCTCGCGCACAGATGAACTGTGCGATCCAGTGCTTGAATGCATAGATTTTTGACTGGAGTACTACATTACTGGAGTGCATGAAGAGGTAACTGACAGATTGTTGACAGTAGACACAAAGAAATTTTGGGTTTGGGACGATCTTGTGTTCATTTTTCTTCGAGAGAGTTTTGAGCTTTAGCCCTCGAGAAGTAGTATGAGGACATCAGGCCTCATTTCCTACAGTGTGTAGATGGCTAGCATTACTATCGCGACAGGGTGGTGGAAGGACCAATGAGTCCTTCGATGATGCCTTCTTTGTGTGGCTGTCACAGTAGATCCCTGTGATCGAGGACTACCCATATGCAGGGATAGATTTTTCTAGAGATCCTGAGATACCCTTGCCTCCTAGTGAGGAACGAGGGGAGATGGGTAAGTCTCCACCTTTGTAGTTTTTTTTTTTGTTTGCATATGTAATTTTTATGTCATTTTTGTGATATATATCATTTTTTTTTGTATTCTAGTGTATTTTATGGGTAAATGTTTGATGTATGTAGATGTGGGACCCGTGTGACCTGTTGATTATGCACGGAACAGGCGTCATCCTTGGCCAAAAGCCATAGCTGTCGCTGCCAAAGGAGCAACAGTTGCAGGGAACCTCCCAACCGGGGAGGCTGAGAGAGTCCATAGACTAGTTGAGTGGAACTTTACTACACTCACTCACACAATCCTGATGGTAGAGATAGAGGACTTGCCGCCATCCATGTAGCCTCATGTCATGGGGGCACCTCGGACGTGGGTCTGATTGTTTAGGAGTTTATCCCATGTTGTGGACTATTATAATAGGGCCCATAGGCCCTGAACCTATTTAGACTTTTTACGTGCCACGAGCACTTACTTGTATATATGTTTTGAGGGAATATGCTTTGTGACACATTTATTAGTCCCATTTTTGAGGCGCTTGCATCCATCTATGTACTCTGGTTGTTTTATGATGTTATATATGTTTTTTTAATATTTTGTGTCTTAAGGATCGCGTGTGAAAAAATGTATTTACATGCTTGTGTCAACGTTCTTTCATATGTGTGCAAGATGCCAATCTAAAATTTGATTAGCTAGAGTATCTGTAATTTGGTTTAATCTCTTAGGAACATGAAAATATGTAATATAATCAAAGTTTCATTCTAGGAGATGTACCCTAAGTAATCGTCGGTGTAAATTTGGATCATGAACCTAGTATACTCTATTTAGCTATGACACAACCAGTTGAGTGTCGATATAGACCCAGAGATGAGAGATACCCAATGACAAGGCGTCAAGAAGCAACTCAATAACTGCACTATATTCAGTGAAATTATTTGTGGTGTCACCTAAGCATATACCTCCTGAAGATAACAACTAGCCCTAAGGTGTAAAGATTACCCAAGCTACGGAGGCAAGCCTCTGTGTGTGCCGACTAGCACTGTCTACATACCCAACGAACACCTCGGAATCACTTGACATCTACCATATTGATGAAAGATAACATCAATGACATGTCCATAACACTTAAAAGAAACTTAAAAGTAATAGTACAAAGACTATACATATGTTACAGAAAGTTACCCACAGTGACCTGTCTATGAGTAATACTTCTTGAGGTAGAGCCCATTTCTAGGCTCCACCAAAGCATTCCCTTCAAAATCAACCAAACGATAAGTGCCCTTTTTTAATACCTCTTTTATGATGAAGGGTCTGAACCACATGGGTTTAAACTTTCCTGCCCCCAGGAGGTCCTTATCTTGTTCATAGACTAGGACAAGGTTTCCCTTAGAGAAAATCCGAGGATGAACGGACCTATCATACTGAAACTTGACCTTATGTTTGTGAGATTCGTTGGCCAGGGCTGCATCGCGACGCTGCTTATTGAGCTACTCAAGGTGTACTAACCGTTCTTGAAGCGGAGAAGTGTCGGGAAATAATTGTACTGCCAATTTTAGAGATGGGATTTGACATTCGATGGGAAAGACTGCCTCCAGACTATAAACGAGATGAAAAGGTGAGAAACTGGTTGTAGTCTTAATAGATGTTTGGTAAGCCCATAATGCCGAGTATAACATCAAATGCCAATTTGACTTGGTTGAGTTGATAGTTCGCTATAGAATAGTCTTAAGAGTTTTGTTTACAGCTTCCACCTGCCCATTGGCTTGGGGGTAGTAAGGTGATGAATGCTCCTACCGTAACCCAAGATTTGATGTTAATTCGGTCATCATTTAGTTCTGAAAATGACTGCCATGGTCAGTGACAATCTTTCTTGGGACGCCAAACCTTGCTATGATCTGGTTGAATAAGAAGAGAGTTGCGGTCTCTCCTTCATCTTTAAATGTTGGCATAGCTTCAACCCACTTAGTGAAGTAGTCGACAACTACGATGATATAGAGGTGCCCCCTTGTTGAAGGGGGGTTGCAAGTAGTGTAATCAATCCCTCACTTAGTGAAGGGACCAACTATGATGACAGGAAACATAGGAGCGGGATGTGCCCTCATCTTCCGAGAGAAGATTTGGCATGGATGGAAATTCTTGACCGATTCGATACAATCTTTGATAAGTGTCAGCCAGAAGTAACCTGCTCGTAGAATATTTTGGGTTATTTCCAACCCAAATAACCTACTCGTAGAAGTAACCTGCTCGTAGAAGTAACCTGCTCATAGAATGTAGTCTACACCTCTCTGATACAACGTATCATCGAGTATGAGATAATTCTTAGCCTGATGGCGTATCCACTGACGCTCGTCACAAGAAGCAAATGTGGGGCATTTCAAAGTCTAGATATAGATAAGTATATCTTCATACCAGGGGTCTAAATATGTAATCAAAAACATATCTCCCCGGATAGGTGATTCCTCAGGCACAACGTCACCTGACTCAAATGAAAGTTTTGAAATAAGCTCTACGAAGACCAATGACTTCTTGGACTTTGCTGAAAAAAAGTCTAAGTCAAATTCTTGGAGGATGAATATCCATCTACTAATTTTTCCGCCTATAACTCATCGTTTCAACATGTTCTAGAATGGATTCATGACAGCAATGACAGTGGTCTTGCGAAACAGAACATAGTGACGGAACCGTTGAACAGTATGAACTGCTGCCAATGCAAGTTTTTCGATATGAGAATAATTGAGGTCTGGTCCTACGAGGCCTTGGCTCAAGTAACAGATCACGTATTCTAAGAACGAATCATCTTCCTGAACTAAAACCATGCCAATGGTTGACTCTGCGGCACCCAGATATAATAAGAAATCTTTCTTATAGTTAGGTGGTCATAGTAGAGGTGCGGTTATGAGGGCGTGTTTTAATGCGTCGAAAGAGCGTTGAGCGGCTTTGTCCCAGAAAAAAGGAGTGTCTTTCTTTAGTAAACGCATAAATCCCTTGGTGATTTCGGCATAGTTGGCGATGAAGCGTCGTAAGAAGTTTGCCTTGCATTATAGACTCTGAAGTTGTAGGATTGTGTGGGGGGGGGCAACTAGATTATTGCCTCCACCTTAAGAGGATCGACCATGATCCATGTTGTTGATACGATGAAACCTAACAAACGTCTTGACCTTATGCAGAAGCTGCACTTGTTTGGATTCAAGTGAATCCTAAAGTAGCGACAGCGTTCGAAGATTAGTCTAAGGTGTGTGGGATGATCTGTTTGCTTGTGAGAGCGTGATGCTAAATCATCTATATAGGCCTCGACTATATGCTTGAGGTCATGAAAAGCAAAAGACATGGCCTGTTGGAATGTGGCTCTAACATTTTTAAGGCCAAAAGGCATCTTACGATATGTGAATGTACCCCACGGATAAATGAATGTTGTTTTTTTTTGGTCTTCGGGTTTGATTTGGATTTGATTATATCTCGAAAAGCCATCCATGAAAGAAGAGGCTTCACAACTGGCACATTCATCAATGATATGGTCAATGAATGGTGTTGGAAAATTATCTTTGGGACATGCCTTGTTCAAATCACGGAAATCAGTACATACATGAATCGTGCCTTGTTTTTTATTGACCAACACAGGATTTGACACCCATTGAGTCAAATGGATAGGATAAATAAAACCTGCCTTTAGCAATTTCTCAACCTCCATCTTGATGGATGTTTCTTTCTTGGGATTGACTGGATGAATTTTTTGTCGAACAGGCTTGGCATCAGGATACATTGTGATTTCATGTTCAACTATTTTCGGATCGATACCTGGAATTTCCTCATAAGACCAGGCAAAAATGTCATGGAATTATTTGAAAAGATTAGTGTAAATTTGAATCTCTTCGGGGGAGAAATCCACTCCGACGAAGACATTCTCCATGATGCCAGGGTTTTGAGAGATGTTGATGGGTATAGTTTCAGTGATAGTCGTCGTATTGCCCTCAACATAAATTTCCTATGTAGCTAAGAGATTAATAGGACATGGCTGATCTCCCGTTATGGTAACGGTGAATTCTCCTACTTCGTTTTCTCTCTGTCACCCCCATATTATCCAATGCTTGTCTTGCCTCCAAAAGGCACGGAGACTTGGAATGTGTTGGAACTTGAAAGGCCTGGTCAACCAGTTGACTAGGCCTATG
>JZKD02S2043557.1:27448-42335 GCA_000966675.3 Picea glauca
AGCTGGTTTCATTTTTTAATGAGCATGAAATCAGAAAATCATGCTCAAAGTTGGTTCCATTTTTTAACGAGCTTGAAGTCAGAAAACCATGCTCAACTCTTCTTGATCACGTCTTCCAACAGGACAATGCTCTGGAAGGACACCATGTCAAGGGAAAAAACTTGGTCATGGATTCCAAGATATCTTCATTTGATGGAAGAAACACACTCTGGAAGGAACACATGTTGAGGGTTGTGACAGGGGTAAAGAGATCATGCTCTAAAATCCCTATCGAAGAAATAACCATGTCGACTTCTGGATCTAATTCATTAGAAGTTGAAGTCATGGGAGACAACGCCACGTAATTGACCTGTGGCAGGGGCAATACCATCTGCACATAAGAATCATGTAGGGAGGTCAATGAGGTCAAATCAGGACCAAAAACCAAACGTTGATCAATGGTCACCATTATTCCATCGCGAGGGAAATATATCACATGAAAAAGAGTGGACACAATAGCTTTCATGGCATAGACATAATCTCTCTCAAGGAGTAAAGAAAAATCCAAGGGGTCTTGGACTACCATGACATCAATAAAGACAGTTTTCCCTCCCAAAGTTACAAGAAACTGAGGAAGGGTCCTTAAAGGTGAATGGTTCTTCTATTAAAAGCTAACAGATTCTACATAACTGGCACAAGCTGAGGAAAACCCAAAGCTTGCTAAGAAAGAGAGGAAAAAATACTAACAGATGCACCTTCATCTATCAACGTCTGAAGAACATCCCGACCACAAACCTACACTGTAATCTGGAAAGGAATGTGAGAGGGAAGACAAGGTCCATTTAGCACTTCCCAATTAAAAATTATGGTCTCGTGACTTGGAGGGGGTTCCACGGGAGAAGGAGGAATACCCCCTAACACGATAGAGTTTATATCAATGAGAAAAAAATGGAAAGTCTCGGGTTTACTCTCAAGCAAGAGAGTAGGATTGACTGATAATGACATCAAATCGACCACTTGGGTTTCATTCTCCAAGCGGAGAATGGGGTCGACGTGTGGAAGTGGATCGACCACTTGGGTTTCACTCTCTAACTGGAGAGTGGGATCGACCAAGGATGGGATCTGATCGACCACTTGGTTTACTGGTTCAACCAAGTACGTGACCAGATTGACCACTTGATCAACCAGAATGACTGATGAGGGAACCAGATTGATCATTCCATCAACTACAGGCGGGTTGAGAGAAAGCTTGCGATAAGCAGCTCGAATTTGAGGCTGTGAAACGGTCATGTATTCTAGGAATTTCGAGGCTTCTTCCATATGAGGAAAAATATGAGTTAGATGATGCCCTTTGCATAACATACATGGGAAATTGGCTCTAATTTTATTCTTCCCAACTATATCATGAATAGTCAACGGGAAGTCATCAACATGTTCAGAGGCTAACAACATGGGTGGGTGAGGCTGTGTAGACCATGCTTCTATAACCTTGGATAGACCAAGGAAATCCTTAAGAAGATGGCTACCCTTACAAAGCCTATAAGGGTACCTGGGATTATGAGTTGTTTGGGTGATCTTTACATCATCAACACTCCTAACACGATCAATAGTAATTGGTTGTTTTCCAACATGTCTGGCAGTGGTTTGAAGTTTGGATCCTTGCTTATTTTTATTCTTCTTATTCTTCCTTTTCTTCTTCCTCTTATTCACCGAGTTACTAGCTTGAGAGATTTCACTCAGCGAAGAAGATGAAATGGAANTATGTTCGTAACCTCTGTTTCATTTTTTAGTGAGGTTTCCATAGAGACTTAAAACTATCCTCATAGCTGGTTTCATTTTTTAATGAGCATGAAATCAGAAAATCATGCTCAAAGTTGGTTCCATTTTTTAACGAGCTTGAAGTCAGAAAACCATGCTCAACTCTTCTTGATCACGTCTTCCAACAGGACAATGCTCTGGAAGGACACCATGTCAAGGGAAAAAACTTGGTCATGGATTCCAAGATATCTTCATTTGATGGAAGAAACACACTCTGGAAGGAACACATGTTGAGGGTTGTGACAGGGGTAAAGAGATCATGCTCTAAAATCCCTATCGAAGAAATAACCATGTCGACTTCTGGATCTAATTCATTAGAAGTTGAAGTCATGGGAGACAACGCCACGTAATTGACCTGTGGCAGGGGCAATACCATCTGCACATAAGAATCATGTAGGGAGGTCAATGAGGTCAAATCAGGACCAAAAACCAAACACTGATCAATGGTCACCATTATTCCATCGCGAGGGAAATATATCACATGAAAAAGAGTGGACACAATAGATTTCATGGCATAGACATAATCTCTCCCAAGGAGTAAAGAAAAATCCAAGGGGTCTTGGACTACCATGACATCAATAAAGACAGTTTTCCCTCCCAAAGTTACAAGAAACTGAGGAAGGGTCGCTAAAGGTGAATGGTTCTTCTATTAAAAGCTAACAAATTCTACATAACTGGCACAAGCTGAGGAAAACCCAAAGCTTGCTAAGAAAGAGAGGAAAAAATACTAACGGATGCACCTTCATCTATCAACGTCTGAAGAACATCCCGACCACAAACCTACACTGTAATCTGGAAAGGAATGTGAGAGGGAAGACAAGGTCCAGTTAGCACACCCCAATTAAAAATTATGGTCTCATGACTTGGAGGGGGTTCCACAAGAGAAGGAGGAATACCCCCTAACACGATAGAGTCTATATCAATGAGAAAAAAATGGGAAGTCTCGGGTTTACTCTCAAGCGAGAGAGTAGGATTGACTGATAATGACATCAAATCGACCACTTGGGTTTCATTCTCCAAGGGGAGAATGGGGTCGACGTGTGGAAGTGGATCGACCACTTGGGTTTCACTCTCTAACTGGAGAGTGGGATCGACCAAGGATGGGATCTGATCGACCACTTGGTTTACTGGTTCAACCAAGTACGTGACCAGATTGACCACTTGATCAACCAGAATGACTGATGAGGGAACCAGATTGATCATTCCATCAACTACAGGCGGGTTGAGAGAAAGCTTGCGATAAGCAGCTCGAATTTGAGGCTGTGAAACGGTCATGTATTCTAGGAATTTCGAGGCTTCTTCCATATGAGGAAAAATATGAGTTAGATGATGCCCTTTGCATAACATACATGGGAAATTGGCTCTAATTTTATTCTTCCCAACTATATCATGAATAGTCAACGGGAAGTCATCAACATGTTCAGAGGCTAACAACATGGGTGGGTGAGGCTGTGTAGACCATGCTTCTATAACCTTGGATAGACCAAGGAAATCCTTAAGAAGATGGCTACCCTTACAAAGCCTATAAGGGTACCTGGGATTATGAGTTGTTTGGGTGATCTTTACATCATCAACACTCCTAACACGATCAATAGTAATTGGTTGTTTTCCAACATGTCTGGCAGTGGTTTGAAGTTTGGATCCTTGCTTATTTTTATTCTTCTTATTCTTCCTTTTCTTCTTCCTCTTATTCACCGAGTTACTAGCTTGAGAGATTTCACTCAGCGAAGAAGATGAAATGGAAGAAGACCTTGCAAGTGAAGAAGGAGAAGAATATCTTACTGGTGAAGACGGTGAAGGATCAACATGAGATTGATGTTCTTGGGGGGAAGTGCTTACAACCGAAGCACTTACTGCATTTGGGATTACTTGAGTGGAAAACAACCACACCGGAAATCCAATAGTGAGGCCTGGAAGGCTCAAAGTAGTGATGTGAGGAGGACCAATGTTTCCATAGGAAGGAAAAATAAAAGGTTCCCCTAGAAAAGGGGTTCCTTCATTGGTCATTCTGGGAACTGATGCCATTAAAACAAAAAATCCAATCTAGAGTCCACTAGGGAAAACAAACAACATACGCTAAAAATCTAGGAAGCAAGCAAACAAACAAAACCTTCTCACAATGAGCACACTAGTTGGTGATGAAATCCAACGTCGCGGGAACAAAGTAAGAAGGGAATGAGATAGAGTGGGTGGAAAAGTTACGTTGACGACCTACTTAACAGACTTACACCCTGGTGAAAGATCCCACACATAAACGTGGGTATACCCTCTAGGGAGCCTGAGTGAGTTTGGCCAACGTCGATTCCATGTACCATGAAGACTTTCCCTTCCACAGTCACCTTGTGTAAAGATCCTAAAGATATAGGCCACTAAGGTTACCAATTACTACAGTGATGCCTGGGGAAACAGTCGATCGTCTGGCCCACATGCAAGGGCAGGGTATCTTGCCCAAAATCAACTTGAAAGGCTTCCACTCATCATTATGGCTATACCTTCAAGTGACCCCCATAATACGTGCAATCTCTACACCAATACNGGAGAATGGGGTCGACGTGTGGAAGTGGATCGACCACTTGGGTTTCACTCTCTAACTGGAGAGTGGGATCGACCAAGGATGGGATCTGATCGACCACTTGGTTTACTGGTTCAACCAAGTACGTGACCAGATTGACCACTTGATCAACCAGAATGACTGATGAGGGAACCAGATTGATCATTCCATCAACTACAGGCGGGTTGAGAGAAAGCTTGCGATAAGCAGCTCGAATTTGAGGCTGTGAAACGGTCATGTATTCTAGGAATTTCGAGGCTTCTTCCATATGAGGAAAAATATGAGTTAGATGATGCCCTTTGCATAACATACATGGGAAATTGGCTCTAATTTTATTCTTCCCAACTATATCATGAATAGTCAACGGGAAGTCATCAACATGTTCAGAGGCTAACAACATGGGTGGGTGAGGCTGTGTAGACCATGCTTCTATAACCTTGGATAGACCAAGGAAATCCTTAAGAAGATGGCTACCCTTACAAAGCCTATAAGGGTACCTGGGATTATGAGTTGTTTGGGTGATCTTTACATCATCAACACTCCTAACACGATCAATAGTAATTGGTTGTTTTCCAACATGTCTGGCAGTGGTTTGAAGTTTGGATCCTTGCTTATTTTTATTCTTCTTATTCTTCCTTTTCTTCTTCCTCTTATTCACCGAGTTACTAGCTTGAGAGATTTCACTCAGCGAAGAAGATGAAATGGAATAAGACCTTGCAAGTGAATAAGGAGAAGAATATCTTACTGGTGAAGACGGTGAAGGATCAACATGAGATTGATGTTCTTGGGGGGAAGTGCTTACAACCGAAGCACTTACTACATTTGGGATTACCTGAGTGGAAAACAACCACACCGGAAATGCATTAGTGAGACCTGGAAGGCTCAAAGTAGTGATGTGAGGAGGACCAATGTTTCCATAGGAAGGAAAAATAAAAGGTTCCCCTAGAAAAGGGGTTCCTTCATTGGCCGTTCCGGGAACTGATGCCATTAAAACAAAAAATCCAATCTAGAGTCCACTAGGGAAAACAAACAGCATACGCTAAAAATCTAGGAAGCAAGCAAACAAACAAAACCTTCTCACAATGAGCACACTAGTTGGTGATGAAATCCAACGTCGCGGGAACAAAGTAAGAAGGAAATGAGATAGAGTGGGTGGAAAAGTTACGTTGATGACCTACTTAACAGACTTACACCCTGGTGAAAGATCCTACACATAAACGTGGGTATACCCTCTAGGGAGCCTGAGTGAGTTTGGCCAATGTCGATTCCATGTACCGTGAAGACTTTCCCTTCCACAGTCACCTTGTGTAAAGATCCTAAAGATATAGGCCACTAAGGTTACCAATTACTACAGTGATGCCTGGGGAAACAGTCGATAGTCTAGCCCACATGCAAGGGCAGGGTATCTTGCCCAAAATCAACTTGAAAGGCTTCCACTCATCATTATGGCTATACCTTCAAGTGACCCCCATAATACGTGCAATCTCTACACCAATACCAACAAAGCAGGATGAGTAACTCTGCTAGTCTCAATGCGACTTTGTGATTGACCCTTATGTGAGAAGGGCTTCCCAAGACAAAATGTAGCAAGTGGATTTAACCGCTCCCTAACTCAAGATTCTATTTTTATTTGAAAATTTAGAAAGTTATATTTCACACCTATTCCAAAGCCCTACAACCAATCTAATGTAGGTTTGCTACTATAAATTATAAAAATGTCTAATCAATTTTTTTATAAGGGCTTTATTTTATGGCTGTTGTTACTCAAGAGAAAAATGGCATGAACAATATGGTGTTTTGACCGACTCAAAAGTTATGCAAAGAGATGAAGATGGAATCTTTTCATTTCAATGAAAGATATGCTATGAGAAGGAGAAAACATTTATCATTCCCAGATGCACAATGTCCCAAAATTTACTAAACTCACCATGTTGTAACCCTAAATTGCACCACACATGCTTACCTAGCATCAGGCCAACTCATATCCCTTATTTGCCAAAACTCTGTTGAAAAACTCTTTGAAAATCCTCTTGTGTAAAGGCCCACATGCCCTAACCCATTACTGCACACGTGTACATGCTGGCTGACTCACAATAGCCCACGTGTACCTACAAAAGCACGAAAAAAGGAAAGTTGCCGATGAAACAAAAAGCTATGGGTGAGTTAATTGAAACTCTCAGCCATGCATGGCCAAGGGTTCGTCCAAAAACCTAGCTCCTTATAGCCTATAAAAGAAGGAGTAGGGGTACCATTTACGTATTCCATTGTCCCAACCCTTTATCCTTTCCTCATGCCAAAGGAGAGCTAAAGCAAAGTAGTTGAAGGAAAGAAGAAGAGGAGCCTAGGATTAGGTTCAAGGAGCGGTGGCTGGTCTCAAATTTTGTAAGTTGACTCACTTTAAGTAATAAAGAGAATGCTTTTCCCATCCCAATTCATGAAATTTCTATGGTTTGATTAGTTTATGTTTGATTTCTAACCCATGAGTATAGAAGTATCATGCATGCATAGTTGTTGTTTGTCATGAGTGCAGGTCATCTTTGGAAGGAGCATTGCAAACAAGTAATCGAGCAAAACAGAGGATCGACATCGAACGCCGGTAATAAGGTAGGTCATCCTTTCCATGCATTTACTGATAAAAGGGGATTTAAATCTAGGGATGTAGGTAGAAGGTAGTTTCTATTCGGTCAAATCTACATGCAAAGTCCGAACTCTATTTTCTAGTCTGTAGGGTGTTTTTTCCAACAATAGAATTGGTGACCATACTGGGGAGAATACTCTTTAGGGTTCCTGGAATTTTTATTTAGTTTTTGGGTAGTTTAAAGACTAGTTTTTGTTTCCTTTCTTGTATTTTTCTTTCATTTCTGTAAGGTCTAAGCTAGCAGGGAGTATAGTTTTCCATACCAGCTTTCCCTAACTTTTGCTTGACTGTGTTTTTTGGGAAACACAGAGGTACACGCAGCCTGCATAAGGCCTGGACACGTGTACCCGTGCCCTATCCTCTTACAACCCGCATGTGAACGCTCACTATAGAGATAGCAGTAGCGTGTAGGAGTTCAGAGAACCTTAGAGGTAGTCCTCCTCTTCACTGTTAGAATCACACATTCTTAGGGGGTTTTTTGGAATTTTGTCTGAGTCTTGTTTGCTAACAGTCCTATCTCAGATTATTTTTTGCCTTATTATTTTTCCTTGCATTATTTGTTTTTCTGTTAGAAAGAGTATCCAAGCCTTCAAGGGATCTTGGTTATCAATACCATAGGTCTCTTCTTGGTCTGGTCTGTCTGTTTTCACATTTTTCCTTAGAGTTTAGATATACATGTGGCTTGTACAAGGTCAGTTCGCATGTACACACCCTTTGTCTCTGTTCAACACGCGTTTGCATGTGTGTTGTTTAAGTGACAATCACGTGCTTGTACAAGCTACTTTTTGTTCAGGGTGGGGCAATCATCCCCTCCTTTGATAAGAAGTATTAATCTCAGGTGCTTGAATCTATTTTTGAATAGTCAGTAGCTTAGGATTCATCTTACCCTTAGCCTGCTTTTTCTCAGTTAATAGTTGACAGAAAAAAAAAAAATTATGGTTTTTAGACAAGCGTGAGAGTCATTGTTTTTACAATTGTCGTTGTGTGATTCTTTAATCTGACTCTTTACGATCTGTGCTTTAATCCATAATTTTTTTTCTTGGTTTTTGCTTGTCAGTATTTTCCCTTTCTTGCTTTACTAGCACTTAAATAAATAAAAAAATCTCTTTTTTGTTTCTTCTTTGGTTGAAAAGTGTGTTTTTGAATCATTAGCTAGGGAAAAGTCTTGTATTTCGTAAGTTTTTATAGTTCACTTATATCATAAGTAGATCATGGTCGAGTGAAATTCCTTTGAGTTTGCTGTCCAAAATCTTAGAAAAAATTAAAAATCTTTCTTTGTGAAAAGTTGTTGAAATTTTGCATTCAGTAAAAATTTTGTTTCCAGCTTTTTTATTCATTTTTTGCTTTTGTCTTTTACACATCATCAGTTTCACCCTCATATCCCTTGATGTAATATAAATCCATAAAAGCAATGCTAATTTTAAAATCTACTAGACTTTTATGTTTGTAGGGTTCACAAATTAGTTCAAGAATAGGTCCTTGGATTAGGTTGGAGAGGAAAATCTTCAAGGGAATTCAAAACCAAACATCGGAGTCTAAGATAGGGAGTGTCTAAGTCCAGTTTCATGGAATTTATCCAGGACCCCCCTCTAACACAGGGGATAAACATGAGGTTGCGTGAAGAAAGGTAGCGGAGATAACCCATCCAAGGTCGGACCAATCATAGCAGAGAACACATATAGAGGGCTTGTTTTGGGATTCCGTCATTTACATTTTCCACGGGGCTTCGTGGGTCTCAAATCCATTTGAGGTCCTCAGTTGTCTTCTGGAGAATTTTCTTGTGATACCCTTGACAGGTTTTGGGCTTGATACCCTGCTCATTATGGTCTACCCAACTTTCGACTGTACCCACCTGGTGACTGTTCGCATGCTGGCAACCTAGTTGCCAATCTTTTTAGGGACATACACAGGTGACTGTGGGGGTATACCACGGTACATAGGACAGACATCGGGCCACACTTTGCAGAGTATACCTAGAGGGTGCTTCTGTGTTCGAGTTGTACTTGCACCAGTAATTTTCTCTAGTGTTGGTTGTTGTAACTATTCTTCCAAATAGTTTAGTGATTGCTTGTCTTATCTCTTAGGGGCTTCTTTTTAGTGTGTGTTACTGTTGAACGTTTAGACTACCTTAGCGTGTCTTGGATCTTCTCACACAGTGGAGAATCTTGAGCTCCACCAGTCACAAAGGCTTCTTGGCCTGCTACTGATTACACTAGAGCCACCCCCACCACCATTAAGGCGGAAGCTAGACCAACAAGGGTCTTTTGAAGCGACCGGGTTACAAACCTTTGTGCCCAAACAACCCTCGAAGGAATCAACCATTTTGGACCTTGAATCAACCTCTCTTGGCTCGATTGAAACCCCAACCAATGATATCTTGGCACCATTTATTGTACCAATCCAATTTCACGAACGCCAGACAGTGCCTCACATAGCAATGAAAACAAATGTTATTACTTCTTCTAGGAATCCTTCAATTCCCACCACAGTTGTCACCACAGGAGAGTCATATCCTAACCTACCATCGTCAATATAAGACACCATGGTATTTATCGCAACTACGTTGCACAGTGGACCGAACCCATCTATGGCAGCGGCCACAACCCCCTTCACACCTAGTGCGATAGGCCCTCTATTCTCATACGGTATGCCTAGTTCAAGTACAATTCCTGTACTAACCTACTGCACTTTATAGACTTTGGGTATGGGGGTAGGGAGCTCTATCTCTCCTCTGCAAGGTCACCTTGGGGGAACTCCAGTCCCTTTTAATGATTTTCCTTATGCAGGAGGTCATATCCCTCCTTCATCCCCTTCACTTGGTGGTCCGCATTAGCAATCCGTCGGGCAACCTACACACAATAGTTTATTTGGAGTGGGGACTCAGGGACCACCTTCGCATAGTATGTCGGTAGGTTTGACACCATTTTCTTGGAACAAAACATTTGGTAACAACACTTTCTCATCAGCCGCTTTCCCGGCTGGGGGCAACCCCATTTTTGGACAGTCTACTCCTGTGCAGGGTACTATTCTTGCAGAGGGGGCACACATAGAAGGACCTTGAAATTTAGGACAAGGATTCGTTCCCTCCTCTGGAATGCCATTCTGGGGTAATTCTTTCCATGGTCAATGGAACCCTGGACAGACTACTATGCCTCTCCCTGCAGGATCGGCATGGGGTAATCCTTCCCAAAGTCCTTTGAATACAATGCATGCCCAACACTCTATGTCCTTTTTGGGAAATCAGCCGATGATGTCTCCATAGATGCAAAATCTTTACGTTGGTCCGGGCCATGGTTTCTACCAGAATCCAGGCCAACAGCCAAACTTTTCCTGGCAACCTGGTGCCAGTCAAACTCTAGGACCCTTTTTCCTAGGTTATCAACAACAACCCAAACTACCATTCCTGGCGACTTTACACTTGCCAGATTTGACAAGGTTGTTGAATGATCCTATTTGTCACAATCCACGTTGGCCTCCTATGCCGATGAAGTTTCCTTTGGACATTCCAAAGTTCGAGGCCAAGCCTAATGAATATCCAGGTGATCATGTGACTACCTTTCATCTTTGGTGCTCATCTAACTCATTGAAAGATGACTCCGTACAGTTGCGATTGTTTCAATGTACTCTTCTTGGGAGTGTCGCAAAATGGTACATCGGGCTTGATCGCTCAAGATACTCTTCTTTTGGCGAACTGGCAATGGCCTTCCTTAACCATTTCCAGTTACTTGTGAGATACGACACTGGCACAGAGCTGCTCACGAATTTCGAACAAACAACAACGGACCATATCTCTGATCATATCCGAGAGTGGAGATATTGGAAGAGTTTAATCAAGGTACTAGTCCCACCAACATTCCTGCTTGAGTGGTTCCTTAAGTCTTTAGTCCCACAGTTATCCAAAGACATCGCGACATCCAGAGTTTTATCTGAAGAAGATGCCATCATGAGGGATCAACAGTTTGAGCTCATCTATTCTCAGTCTGGTTTATTATACAACATCTTGCCAGATGCACCACATTCGATACTGGATAAAACTAGACAGAGAGCTGGACCACATGCCGATGGTATTGTTGGTTCAGCAAAAACCAAGCCCGCTGAGCAATTAACAAAATAGTTGCAACAATTATCCATACAACACACAGCGTCCAACCAAACCACTGCTTTGGCTGCTCCCCCTACCCAAACGTCGGAAGTACACATGTGTAGTCGACTAACCCAAAGGCCACCCTACAACCTGAAGGGAAGAAAAAACAATGAAATAAGGGTAAGGAGGATAAAAAACTCACTGATAATGCTGGTGAGGACAACACGGAAAAAAGAAAGGCGAGGTATCCATGCAACTTATGCGTAGAATACCACCCGACCAATCTTTTTCCTCGACTTGCATAGGCCCAAAAGTTTGTCACACAACAACAACAAGTAGTGTTGACTAATCCCTTTCAACATGGGAAAAATCTAACTCAAGCCTCTACAAGCATAGAAGGGAGTAGCCAAGAAACCTGCCCACCTCCAAACAATCCCTCATCCGTGAACGTATATATGGTCAAGGGTGATGCTTTCATATCAACTAGAGCGCACAACTATAGTAAACCAAGCACTTCTGAGAAGGGTAAAGAAGATGATCTCCCATCTCTTCCTCTACATATTGAGAAGACGTTGGGAGAAACAATGACACACATTCCAAAGGGTGCATTTAAAAAATCTTCTCACAACCCAAACGCAAGGGCCACTCAGAATTACTCTGTGGTGGAGGATTGATCACAAACCCCTTGTGCGATGTCTGCTTTGGAGGTCCTCCAAAGCTGCCCTGCTCAGAGGAAAGCCTTGTTAATTGCTTCGGGCTCTACTAAGACTTGTAATCCAGGAACCATCATGTTAGATACAACCGATTTAAAACCTCGTCTTCCATACCACGTAGCGTTTCAGATAGTAGTGGCTCATCCCACAAATTTTTTTACTTAGAATATCTTATACATGGTGGTCGACGAGGGTGCCTCGACATGCGTTATGTCATTAGTATGCTGGAAGGACATTGGCTAGCCTGTTTTGTCTCCATCACCTACTCTCCTCACTGCTTTCTACGGTCGTTCATTCCGACCACATGGCATCGCTCCTTCTTTCCCTGTGCAATTAGGAGGGAAAACCATCTGTGTCAAAGTAGAGGTAGTTGATGCTACCCTAGACTATAACCTCTTGTTAGGACATAGTTGGACTTATGCTATGCAAGCTATGGTTGCTACAGTTTTCTGAGTCTTGTTGTTTCCACACGAGGGTCAGATAGTTACCATCAATCAATTGTCTTTCTCCAGACCTGACCCAGCTTTGGGGGCATCCACGGTCCCAATGATTGATAATCCTCAACCAGGTATCGTTAACCTAGGAGTTGGTTTGTGCCCATCCTTGAAGGGTACCTTCGATTACCCACCTCCTCAAGATGATATCAAATTTATATCTAATCACCATAAGGTTGATATTTTTCAAGTTTTGTCGTTCCGCACGACTTACTTTAAGGATCCTTGGATTTTTCCTTCCCCATCAGCCACGATGGATGAGACAGGGCACCCAAGCATGTCCATGCCCTTGTCTGCCACTGAGGTAGCGTACTCTTTAGTCCAACAAGCTTCAGCTAACCCTGATCCGACTCCTGCACAAGAGTTAGATCCACTTCTAGAGCCTATTTGGGCTCAGGGTTCTCTCGCTAACGTNACTAGAGCACACGACTATAGTAAACCAAGCGCTTCTGAGAAGGGTAAAGAAGCTGATCTCCCATCTCTTCCTCTACATATTGAGAAGACGTTGGGAGAAACAATGACACACATTCTAAAGGTTGCATTTAAAAAAGCTTCTCACAACCCAAACGCAATGGCCACTCAGAATTACTCTGTGGTGGAGGATTTATCACAAACCCCTTGTGCGATGTCTGCTTTGGAGGTCCTCCAAAGCTGCCCTTCTCAGAGGAAATCCTTGTTAATTTCTTTGGGCTCTACTGAGACTTGTAATCCAGTAACCATCATGTTAGATACAACCGATTTAAAACCTCGTCTGCCATACCATGTAGCGTTTCAGATAGTAGTGGCTCATCCCACGGAATTTTTTACTTAGAATATCTTATGCATGGTGGTCGACGAGGGTGCCTCGACATGCGTTATGTCATTAGTATGCTGGAAGGCCATTGGCCAGCCTGTTTTGTCTCCATCACCTACTCTCCTCACTGCTTTCTACGGTCGTTCATTTCGACCACATGCCATCGCTCCTTCTTTCCCTGTGCAATTAGGAGGGAAAACCATGTGTGTCAAAGTAGAGGTAGTTGATGTTGCCCTCAACTATAACCTCTTGTTAGGACATAGTTGGACTTATGCTATGCAATCTGTGGTTGCTACAGTTTTTCGAGTCTTGTTGTTTCCACATGAGGGTCAGATAGTTACCATCGATCAATTATCTTTCTCCAGACCTGACCCAGCTTTGGGGGCATCCATGGTCCCAATGATTGATAATCCTCAACCAGGTATCATTAACGTAGGAGTTGGTTTGTTCCCATCCTTGAAGGGTACCTTCGATTACCCACCTCCTCATGATGATATCAAATTTATATCTAATCACCATAAGGTTGAGATTTTTCAAGTTTCCTCGTTCCACACGACTTACTTTAAGGATCCTTGGATTCTTCCTTCCCCATCAGCCATGATGGATGAGACAGGGCACCCAGGCATGTCCATGCCCTTGTCTACCACTAAGGTAGCGTACTCTTTAGTCCAACAAGCTTCAGCTAACCCTGATCCAACTCCTGCACAAGAGTTATATCCACTTCTAGAGCCTATTTGGGCTCAGGGTTCTCTCGCTAACGTCGATTTGTTAAACTTAGTCTTTCCTTCTGATGAATTAGTAATCGAAGAAATGACTAGTCCAAAAAAACCTTGAGAGGATATTCATCACAGATCATATTTTCTCCTAGAGTTAAGCCGAATCGAAGTAGGAGAATTCACCGTTACCATAACGGGAGATCAACCATGTCCTATTAATATCTTAGCTACATAGGAAATTTATGTTGAGGGCAATACGATGACTATCGTTGAAACTATACCCATCAACATCTCTTGAAACCCTGGCATCATGGAGAATGTCTTCATCGGAGTGGATTTCCCCCCCGAAGAGATTCAAATTTACACTGATCTTTTCAAATAATTCCGTGACATTTTTGCCTGGTCTTATGAGGAAATTCCAGGTATCGATCCGAAAATAGTTGAACATGAAATCACAATGTAAACTGATGCCAAGCCTGTTCGACAAAAACTTCGTCCAGTCAATCCCAAGAAAGAAACATCCATCAAGATGGAGGTTGAGAAATTGCTAAAGGAAGGTTTTATTTATCCTATCCATTTGACTCAATGGGTGTCAAATCCTGTGTTGGTCAATAAAAAACAAGGCACGATTCATGTATGTACTAATTTCCGTGATTTGAACAAGGCATGTCCCAAAGATAATTTTCCAACACCATTCATTGACCAGATCATTGATGAATGTGCCAGTTGTGAAGACTTTTCTTTCATGGATGGTTTTTCGAGATATAATCAAATCCAAATCAAACCTGAAGACCAACATAAAACAACATTCATTTATCCGTGGGGTACATTCACATATCATAAGATGCCTTTTGGCCTTAAAAATGTTAGAGCCACATTGCAACATGCCATGTCTTTTGCTTTTCATGACCTCAAGCATATAGTCGAGGCCTATCTAGATGATTTAGCATCACGCTCTCGCAAGCAAACAGATCATCCCACACACCTTAGACTAATCTTCGAACGCTGTTGCTACTTTAGGATTCACTTGAATCCAAACAAGTGCAACTTCTGCATAACGTCAAGACGTTTGTTATGTTTCATCATATCAACAACATGGAT
>JZKD02S2043557.1:42399-54491 GCA_000966675.3 Picea glauca
ACAATCCTACAACTTCAGAGTCTATAAGGCAAGGAAAAATTCTTATGACGCTTCATCACCAACTATGCCGAAATCACCAAGGGATTTATGCATTTACTAAAGAAAGACACTCCTTTTTTCTGGGACAAATCCGCTCAACGCTCTTTCGACGCATTAAAACATGCCCTCATAACCGCACCTCTGCTACGACCACCTAACTATAAGAAATATTTCTTATTATATCTGGGTGCCGCAGAGTCAACCATTGGCATGGTTTTAGTTCAGTAAGATGATTCGTTCTTAGAATACGTGATCTGTTACTTGAGCCAAGGCCTCGTAGGACCAGAACTCAATTATTCTCATATTGAAAAACTTGCATTGGCAGCAGTTCATGTTGTTCAACGGTTCCGTCACTATGTTCTGTTTCGCAAGACCACCGTCATTGCTGTCATGAATCCATTCTAGAACATGTTGAAACGATGAGTTATAGGAGAAAAAATCAGTAGATGGATAGTCATCCTCCAAGATTTGACTTAGACTTTGTTTCAGCAAAGTCCAAGAAGTCATTGGTCTTCGTAGAGCTTATTTCGGAACTTTCATTTGAGTCAGGTGACGTTGTGCCTGAGGAATCACCTATCTGGGGAGATATGTTTTTTATTACATATTTAGACCCCTGGTATGAAGATATACTTATCTATATCTAGACTTTGAAATGACCCACCTTTTCTTCTTGTGACGAGCGTCAGTGGATACGCCATCAGGATAAGAATTATCTCATACTCGATGATACGTTGTATCAGAGAGGTGTAGACTACATTCTATGAGCAGGTTACTTCTACGAGCAGGTTACTTCTACGAGTAGGTTATTTGGGTTGGAAATAACCCAAAATATTCTACGAGCAGGTTACTTCTGGCCGACACTTATTAAAGATTGTATCAAATCGGTCAAGAATTTCCATCCATGCCAAATCTTCTCTCGGAAGATGAGGGCACATCTCGCTCCTATGTTTCCTGTCATCATAGTTGGTCCCTTCACTAAGTGAGGGATTGATTACACTACTTTAAACCCCTCGTCAACAAGGGGGCACCTCTATATCATCGTAGTTGTCGACTACTTCACTAAGTGGGTTGAAGCTATGCCAACATTTAAAGATGAAGGAGAGACTGCAACTCTCTTCTTATTCAACCAGATCATAGCAAGGTTTGTCGTCCCAAGAAATATTGTCACTGACCATGGCAGTCACTTTTAGAACTAAATGATGACCGAATTAACATCAAAGCTTGGGTTACGGTAGGAGCATTCATCACCTTACTACCCCCAAGCCAATGGGCAGGTGGAAGCTGTAAACAAAACTCTTAAGACTATTCTATAGCGAACTATCAACTCAACCAAGTCAAATTGGCATTTGATGTTATACTCGGCATTATGGGCTTACCGAACATATATTAAGACTGCAACCAATTTCTCACCTTTTCATCTCGTTTATAGGCTGGAGGCAGTCTTTCCCATCGAATGTCAGATCCCATCTCTAAAATTGGCAGTACAATTATTGCTCGACACTTCTCCGCTTGAAGAACGGTTAGTACACCTTGAGTAGCTCAATAAGCAGCGTCACGATGTGGCCCTGGCCAATGAATCTCACAAACATAAGGTCAAGTTTTAGTATGATAGGTCCGTTCATCCTCAAATTTTCTCTAAGGGCAACCTTGTCCTAGTCTATGAACAAGATAAGGACCTCTTGGGGGCAGGAAAGTTTAAACCCATGTGGTTCAAACCCTTCATCATAAAAGAGGTATTAAAAAATGGCGCTTATCGTTTGGTTGATTTTGAAGGGAATGCTTTGGTGGATCCTAGAAATGGTCTCTACCTCAAGAAGTATTACTCATAGACAGGTAACTGTGGGTAACTTTCTGTAACATATGTATAGTCTTTGTACTATTACTTTTAAGTTTCTTTTAAGTGTTATGGACATGTCATTGATGTTATCTTTCATCAATATGGCAGATGTCAAGTGATTCCGAGGTGTTCGTTGGGTATGTAGACAGTGCTAGTCAGCACACACGGAGGCTTGCCTCCGCAGCTTGGGTAATCTTTACACCTTAGGGCTATTTGTTATCTTCAGGAGGTATATGCTTAGGTGACACCACAAATAATTTCACCGAGTATAGTGCAGTTATTGAGTTGCTTCGTGATGCCTTGTCATTGGGTATCTCTCATCTCTGGGTCTATCTCGACACTCAACTGGTTGTGTCATAGAAAATAGAGTATACTAGGTTCATGATCCAAATTTACACCGACGATTACTTAGGGTACATCTCTTAGAATGAAACTTTGATTATATTACATATTTTCATGTTCCTAAGAGATTAAACCAAATTACAGATACTCTAGCTAATCAAATTTTATATTGGCATCTTGCACACATATGAAAGAACGTTGACACAAGCATGTAAATACATTTTTTCACACGCGATCCTTAAGACACAAAATATTAAAAAACCATATATAACATCATAAAACAACCAGAGTACATAGATGGATGCAAGCGCCTCAAAAATGGGACTAATAAATGTGTCACCGAGCATATTCCCTCAAAACATATATACAAGTAAGTGCTCGTGGCACGTAAAAAGTCTAAATAGGTTCAGGGCCTATGGGCCCTATTATAATAGTCCACAGCATGGGATAAACTCCTAAACAATCAGACCCACGTCCGAGGTGCCCCCACGACATGAGGCTACATGGATGGCGGCAAGTCCTCTATCTCTACCATCAGGATTGTGTGAGTGAGTGCAGTAAAGTTCCGCTCAACTAGTCTAAGGACTCTCTCAGCCTCCCCGGTTGGGAGGTTCCCTGCAACTGTTGCTTTTTTGGTGGCGAAAGCTGTGGCTTCTGTCCAAGGATGACGCCTATTCCGTGCATAATCAACAGGTCACATGGGTCCCACATCTGCATACATCAAACATTTACCCATCAAATACACTAGCATACAAAAAAAAATGATATATATCACAAAAATGACATAAAAATTACATATGCAAACAAAAAAAAAACTACAAAGGTGGAGACTTACCCATCTCCCCTCATTCCTCACTAGGAGGCACGGGTATCTCAGGATCTCTAGAAAAATCTATCCCTGCATATGGGTAGTCCTCGATCATAGGGATCTACCGTGACAGCCACACAAAGAAGGCATCATCGAAGGACTCATTGGTCCTTCCACCACCCTGTCGCAATAGTAATGCTAGCCATCTACACACTGTAGGAAATGAGGCCTGATGTCCTCATACTACTTCTCGAGGGATAAAGCTCAAAACTCTCTCGAAAGAAAAATGAACACAAGATCATCCCAAACCCAAAATTCCTTTGTGTCTGTTGTCAGCAATCTGTCAGTTACCTCTTCATGCACTCCACTAATGTAGTACTCCAGTCAAAAATCTGTGCATTCAAGCACTGGATCGCACAGTTCATCTGTGCGCGAGAATCCTGATGCAAGGCTGCATAACCGGTAATCCACCCAATCAGTAATAATATCGCTTGTAGTGATAGGTTAGTGATCTTAATAATAGGTACCTAGGAGCCCGCATGATCAGTCCCAGCCTCACAGTGCTCGGCTATCAATTTCAATATCTTACTCGGTCCCATAGGAAATGTCCTAAAGTTGACTAGTTCCTCTCTCCTTGAGAGGCCAGTCAAAAAATAAATATCCTCAGTGGTGGGCACCAGTGATTTCCCCTCTAGCATAAAGGCCTTTGCATCAGGGTGTCAGTAGTCGATCAAGGCATTCCGTAGCCTTGGTTGTGCACGCATAAATGGACACAGAAAGAACTTCCATAAACCGCATTGCATCAACACGACCATAACATTTGGATCTCTCGCAACCAACTCACTAACTGCTTCATGCTCTCTTTTCCTCCACTAGACATACATCCTGCCAACACAAAAAGGTTCAGGAGGGTCAACACTTGCCTTTTAATTATTTTTTCTACAAAGGGGGGGTCCATGCGAGCTGTCGAGGCGATAGTCGTGTGTACACGTGGGCAACCTTTACTCTACCCGTGTGTACCTAGGGCCGACTTTTTTAAGGTCAGCGCCCACCCAAAAAATGAACTTAAAAACAAAATTGAAGAATTGAATAGATAGATAAGGGATTTTGTACTTACTTGGTCCAAGCGGAAGTTCGTTTCATCCAATGTATCTCCCGGAATCACCGTTTTTAGCAAAGGGGGTCTTTTGGTTCCAGAGTCAATTTCCAAATTAGCAATGGTGATAATGAGTTGCCAGCTTCTATTTAGAGACTTTTTGGCTTCTTTTTGTCACTTTTTTGGCCTCCCTTATCAGTTTCTTTATACCAAAAACCATTTAGAGTGATTCAGGAGTTATATGGGAGGGATTTGATCGAGTATTGGGACACTTTTTTGAGTTTTGAGAAAATTTTGACGGTCCATAAAATGTTTTCCACGAATCAACTTGAGCATATAGGTTAGGTTATTACCCCAAATTTTGCATCTCGTTGTCTTTTTCCTCTATGATAGGATTGATCCCATCAGGTTGTGACATGGAACCATCATATCTAATTTAGAAGTGTCGCAACTTGGCGGTAGAGCTTACCAGAACATGGATGCCCTAGGTAGGTCTTGGTTGCATTATGGTGTCCATGCCATATCTAAAACACTGTAGGCTCGAGAGTCCTTATAGTCTTTCCTAAATATGAGTTTGAGACTTATTTGCATGATTCCTCTTCGCTCTTTGTCTCACCCTCAGGACTCCCAAAAAATAAATGGGTCTCCTTCTAATCCCTTTTCATACCCTCTAAAAATGAAAAGATTATCGAATGATCTTGTGGCCTTTCATGCTGTCTGGCGATAGTTTACCCCTATTTTGGTCCAGATGGTCAACTGTACAAACAAAGGTATACTCTATCAAATTTCTGTTCTTTAGAAGAGTACTCTCAGGTATAATTTTATCCCTTTTTCGGGCCTAAGGGACTAAACTTACGAAAAAGAAACCCCCACGGAGTCCATAGTTAACCTCTTTTCAGACTCCCTAAAATTGAAAAGATCGTCGAGTGACCTTATTCTTTCACACTCGTTAAATTGGTCTAGAAGAATATTCCTAACGGAGTCCATAGTTAAGATTTTTTTAGACTCCTTAAAAATGAAAAAATAGCCGAGTGATCTTGTCCTTGTCACACTCGTTAAAATGGTTTTGAATCGACGTCTAATCGGTGCTAGTTTATCCCTTTTTCGAACCAACTAGAATATATTCGAAAAAGGTACCCCAATGGAGTCTCCTTTTATGTTTTTTCAGACTCTCTAAATATGAAAAACCATCGAGCTTACCTTATTTGGGCTCGTTAAACTTACATTGAAGGACGTTACCATTGTGTGTTTTCTCAACCACATTTGCATACCTTATCCACCAACCTTGTGACAGTTTTCTTCTACATCTTAATATCTTTGGTTGTCGGAGGATTTTTCTCGAGTATCATTTCACCAGAACATTAGTCTTGTCCTTGTTCCTTGATCTTGTATGTTTGCAATACTCGTTCCTCCATTGTAACGTAATATTCCTTTATTCTTTTTCCAAAATTATCGAAAAGAACAAAAAAATCAAATATACCCCAAAAAGAGGATGGGAAAAGTATTTTCTTTATTGGCAGCATAATGAGTCTCCCTTGAATAAATCACATCTATCTGTTTGACCATCGGACTATGGGATGTAATACGACCTTAGGAAGCTTTTCTCGCTATATAGAGTTGTGTCCTCCACTGTTTGGTTATCCTTCCAAACATATGGAGAGTTTGCATTGCCTCCTGCTTCGTAGAATTATGATTAACATATATGTTGCTTGAGTCTCATCATGTGTCGTGCTATTGTCCAAGGGAAGTTTGTCACTAAGCTTAAGTCGAACCCGCTGCAAAATGTCTCTTGTCCGCATACCCGACCATCCCGAACATCCAATCAAGTCCTTGTTCGAAGTCACCGAAGCCTTCAGTCTGATCATCAATATTATCACGTCAATGACCGACGAGCCATCGAAGACCTCTAGGTAGTGCAGTCGTACACTCATATTACACTCCTACCCGAGTTTGGAAGATTTTTAAATTGTTGCTCGAGCTCTGAAGATCTCATCTCTAGCCATCAGGCTAAATCATCTTCTGGAAGATGGATACTCTACATGTATATCTTTATGATTTTGAGATGTATCTCCGCTGTGTATTGTTCGCGGCTACTCTTTATAGTTATTTAACATGGATCTACAATGTATTTTATTGGTATCCATGGTTCTATTTTATCCTAAGCATGGGTATGCCTGCCTCAGTGAGACATTTTTTATTTTGCAGATGACACCTCCCGGTTCCTGATCCTTGGGCTCAATCGTTCGACACATCAGTAAAGATTGGTAATGTATTTCGACCGTTAGATGCTCTTCTAACCTCACACATTAGGGGGCATCTGTTATAACCCTAAATTGCACCACACATGCTTACCTGGCATCAGGCCAACTCATATCCCTTCTTTGCCAAAACTCTGTTGAACAACTTGTTGAAAATCCTCTTGTGTAAAGGCCCACGCGCCCTAACCCATTACTGCATGTGTGTACATGCTGGTTGACTCACAATAGCCTGCGTGTACCTACAAAATCATGAAAAAAGGAAAGATTCTGACGGAACAAAAAGCTATGGGTGAGTTAACTAAAACTCCTAGCCATGCATGGCCGAGGGTTTGTCCAAAAACCTAGCTTCGTCTAGCCTATAAAAGAAGGGGTAGGGTTACCATTTGGAAGAGGAAAAAATATAGCAAAGAAACTCTGCCCATTTATGTATTCCATTGTCCCAACCCTTTAGCCTTTCCTCATGCCAAAGGAGATTTAAAGAAAAGCAGTTGAAGGACAGAAGAAGAGGAGCCTAGGATCAGGTTCAAGGAGCAGTGGCCGGTCTCAAATTTTGTAAGTTGACTCACTTTAAGTAATAAAGAGAATGATTTTCCCATCCCAATTCATGAACTTTCTATGGTTTGATTAGTTTATGTTTGATTTCTATCCCGTGAGTATAGAAGTAGCATGCATGCATAGTTTTTGTTTGTCTTGAGTGCAGGTCATCTTTGGAAGGAGCATTGCGAACAAGTAATCAAGCACAACGGAGGATCGACATCGAATGTCAATAATAAGGTAGGTGGTCCTTTCCATGCATTTACTGAGAAAAGGGGATTTAAATCTTGGAATGTAGGTAGAAGATAGTTTCTATTCAGTCAAATATGCATGCAAAGTTTGAACTCTATTTGCTAGTCCATAGGGTGTTTTTCCCAACAACACACTAATGTCAATATTTTCAAGAAATGAGACAAATAGAATGTACACCAATACACGATTCACAACCCCCCCAATCATGCAATTTCACTACTTCAAATGCAAATATGCCCCCAATCTAATGCAAAGAAGGAAATAAGTTTTTTGTTTCAAAGATAGCTAAAAGCAATAGAAAATCCCTTCAAAACAAAAAACAACCCAAACAAAGTTTCTCTTTTACCATGATTTATTCAGAAAAAAGAAGTGTTCTTTTCACTAAACAATTCTAAATAAAAACAAGGCTTTGTAATTGAAAGATACTCAAAGGAAGAGATCAAATCTTTCAAAAGAAAACAAAGAAAAAATGGCTAAAAGAAGATAAAAAACTATCAAGTAGACTGTAAAAGAATCATAATCAAACCCAAAAATTCACCCCAAAACTAAATCCAAGGTTTGGGTAAGGAAAACCATCAAAAATCAAGAATTTCACAATTTCCACAGGCTGGAAGACTAGCATAGTGCGGAAATCACTAATTTCTATGGGCCAGATATGGGTAGGGCGCAGCATTCCCGCACTGGTCAAAATAGGTAGGGTGTGGAAATCCTAAGTCGTCGCATTGTTCCTCAAAGAAGGGTGTGGAAATCAAACAAAAATGGAAAAAATTAAAAATTGAGAAGGTTTTCCAGTGAAGTTTAACAGTCAAAGAGTCAAGCTAGATCTTCTAGTGACTCAGAAAACAAAAACCAATTTAATCAAAGCAAGAAAACAAGAAAAACTAGGAAAACATTATGTTCCCCAATGGAGTTGCCAATTTTGTTATCGGGTAAATCGGTGAATGCGGACATAGACTAATCCCCCTAGATCCACCTAGATCTAGAACAAAACATGATAGGACATGGTTCTTTCCCTAGGCTCTAATCATCGAATTGACTACCAAACAAAAGACGATAGACATACCTTTAAGTGTCGCTTTCTTATGTCTTTGTTGTTTTTGTTTCTCTCTGGTGCTCTTGTGATACTGATCCTGTAGCGAGAAACAAACCAACAAAAGTGAAAGCAGTAGAAGTATATTCAATGACAACCTATGCATATTATTATGCAATAAAATAAATATAATTGTATGGGAAAGAACCATGCCATTGTATTATATTAAATAATAAGAAGAGAGATTACAACTAGATGCCTTGATGTCATAAGGTTCCTTCCAACAGTTCCTTGCTTCCAACACACTTCTTGCTCCAAGGATTCTAAGACCATGGATCTGATAGTTACTCACAATCTATCTTGAAAAAGCAAAGCTCAAAGCCAATCTAACCAAGCTAACAATCCCAAGCAAAAAACAACTAACTTTCTCCATGAGAGATCCTCTCCTTTTATAAGTTGAAGAGGATAAGGTGAGGAGGTTAGGATGATCCCACTAAATCATGAAAGTGAGTAAGATACAAACCATTCCGAGGCCACCTCACCATAGAATATTCTCCTTCTAGATGCATCGATAAAATTCTCATTTTTGCCACATATGAAGGCTGTCGTGACCTGGCCATAGTGCAACCTATAGAAATCAGGCATTTCCACACCCCAGCTATGTTGTAGCCTGCGAAAATCCTCCAAAATAGGGTTTTTACAGAGAAAAACACAACTTCTTGTCTCAGGCAAAGCTCTTCTCCCTTCTTTCTTCAGGAATTCGGGCTAGTAACCCCTCTAAAGGCAACATATGGGTTTACATCATTAATGGTCATAGTGGTGAAGAAAATAATGTGTAACACCTCCCCGTCATTTCTCTTCGTGTCTATGATTTCATTCGATAATTTCTTAACCATGCGTTGTATATCTTCTATATCACCATTACCTCTATCGGGAGTCTGTTCAACCGATTTTCTCGGAGGTCTAGTCAAAAGAAGTCCTCTCCTGGGAGGAAGTCCTCTCCTGGGAGGGTGCTGGGTTTGTTTCTTTACTACAGAGACCTAGCCTTATTTACATCCTTTCATCTGGAATTCTATCATTGTGGCTTCTTCAAAATTTTCTACCAGAGTTTTCTTAGTGACTCTTTTTACAAACATAGAAATAGAAGTTGGGAGTGTGTTGCGTAAACCTCGATTTGTAACTCTTGATTTGGTTTCACCATGGGATGGAATTTTTTTAAGAAGGTCATGAATCTTTGATTGAAATATTTGACCATTTATTTTGGGCTCATGGTGGCTACAAAAAACTCAACCATCAGGGCCCCCATGGTGGTTTCTTCTGCAAACTTATCTAGAAAGTATTTCTAGAACTTGGTTTAGCTAGTTATCGACCCTACAGGCAAGTTGAAACACCACATGGAAGCTGAATTTTCAAATATGTAGGGGAAGAGTTTGTAGACTACTTCTTCATGTTGAATGTTCATAAGTCTAATTGTGAGTATGAACTTTTTGATGTGATCTTCATGTAAACCTGAAGTTTCGGGGTCATACTTGGGAAGCAGTTTCTTCGGATGTCGGGAAATATTATGTATTCGTCCCAGGATGGCCACGACATCTTCGACAAACCAGGACTGATTTTTCTGAAGTGGGATTTCCCTTTCTTCCTCCTAGTCGTTATTATCCTCCATATCTTTAGAATCCGAGTCAAACTCTTCTTCTTCCGAAAATTCATTTGGCTAGGAGACGTCGACGGACGACATTTCGGGTATCAGATCGAGAGGTTCTTGGATTTTGGTAATCGCAAAATCTATTAAGTCTTCGATGGAGTGTATAAAAACTTCATTGGGAGTGATGACCACCAATCTCCTTTGTTTTTTTCTTAGAGGGAGGATGGGATCTAAGGACAATGCACTGATCTTTCAGGTGTAGGCTCTAGTGATTCTCCATAATTGATTCACTTCCTTGTGAGGAAGGGCATAAGGTATTTGAGGGTGAAAAGTTTCTTCCTCTGGCTAGGGTGAGTTATTTGTTTCGGGAATTCTCAACGTGTGTGGGATGTCTTGTGATAGACTAGCCATGCATGTGAGTTGTTACGAATCTGTAGGCTATCTAAAATGATAGATAAAATATGTATTCAATTATTCATTCTCAGGCCCTCCTTCTAGCACCAATTCTGTTGATGGGACCTAAATCCCTTGTCGCAACAGTAGTAACCAAACCCACCACCGAGGCCCAATTAGACTCTAAAACGTTTGAAATGGAATGGTTCTCCAGATCTTGCGATCTGACCAATTTATCGATGGGCTTTGTGTTTATTTGCGAAGGTTCTTCCTTCAGTTAGGACTATTTTATTCTGTATTTTATCTTGGGTGGGGCTGATATGAGATATGCAAGCCAACATAAACCAACTTGACAATTAATAGGATTAAGTTTTAACTACTGGGAAGAGGTTAAGCTTGGGATTACCCGTTGCTCAACATGTAGACAATTACCCTATACCACAGGCCTAGTACTAATACATTAACCATGTGAGCATCTAATCATTGTCTGAGAAACTAACTATCAGAAAGAAAACACATATGTAACAATATAATGGCAGAAAAAATAACTCATATACCATAACCATGCATTACATAACAACACAACGATTTATCTTCATCATTAAAGCAAAGAACATCAAGACATTCCACCAGATAACTTGACAACAAAATTAATTGATGTTACTCATTACTGCATCATTCATGAAACATGATAGAAAGTAGTTCTTCTCCAGTTCCAATCACATACATCTGATGAAAATAGTTTGTCTTTGGTCTAGAAGGAATTCTCAATTCGTAGCAGTCTCAAAATAATTCTTAACATCCCAAAAGAAAGAGTTATTACAACAACCATCGACCTTTTGCTAATTGGTCAATGTCTATATTTATAATACAAAGTTCTAACTGAAACTAACGGCTAATTGCAGTTTATACAAAACAAAAATCACCATGTGCCATTATCTTCTAACAACTTCTTTAACAGTTGTCTAGAGATACCTCTTGAAAAGGATGACTGCTCTCATATTCAGTCCAGCTGAAAAAATGTTTCTCACAAGTTTGAGCCCATGGAAATCTATGTTGTTCCATAAGGATCGTGTATATTCCCCTGATGTCTACTGCCTGCGCTTGGTACTTTAATAAACTAAAGTTTGGATGTTGTAGCATGGTTCGGGCTCTGATCGGATGTTCGGTGAATTTTCGTACTTGCCCTGGCTTCGCATCGGCTAATTTCATGAAATCTTCAGTCCATAGCCTATCTTGTTAGGCATGTAGCTTGACCACATTGCTCAAGTCAATGAAATTATCGGGGGTGCTGAACTCGGGGAGCCATGTTTTTCCTTATTTTGACCTTGTTGGAATGCTCCAATGTACTCGAGTATCTCTACTTCTTGTTACACCCTTTCATACCATCACTCCATCTCCTTACAAGTTGTGAGTGCCATGAGGGTGTCCTCCTGGAACTCATCTATGTTTTTAGTTAACAGGTGTCTCTCCTTCTTAAACTCATTGTAAACTCATATTGTTACACATTATTTTCATCATCCCTATGATCTTTAATGATGTAAACCTATCTGTTTCCTTCAGAGGGGTCAATGGCCTGAGTTCCTAAAGAGAGAAGGGAGAAGAACTTTTCCTGAGAAAAGAAGTTGCATTTTCCTATGTAAAAACCTTATAAAAAAGTAAGTTCCCAGGTTGCTATATAGGGAGGGTGCGAGAATGACCCATTCTCGCAGGTTTCACTATAGCTAGGGTACGATATGTTCGCAGGTTGCTCTATAGCTAGGGTGCGAGAATGCCTACACATGGGAAAAATGAGCGTTTTCTTGAATCTTCTAGAAGGAGAAACTTCTATGGTGAGGTGGCATCTGAATGGTTTGGA
>JZKD02S2043568.1:0-19385 GCA_000966675.3 Picea glauca
TCAAATGTGATTTGATAAAATAAATATGCATTTTAAGCATATGAATTTAAGAATTTCAAGATAATTTGTCAAGCATGGCATTTAGAAATCAATTCCTATAGAAAATAGCCTTTAAATAGAACAAATACAAGAATAAAATTAAGTATTTATTCATAACAACGATTTATTTAATGTTTGATAGAAAAAGTCATGGAGTGATAACGAGAAATACCTTTGAGTATGTCTGATTTAGTCCAACGGTGCTCCTCTATAGATTTGTTTGCCCAAACTGAATTTTTAACCTCCCAAGTAGATATGAATAACCTATCTAGCTCCCTAAGTCTAGGAAGCCTTGTGGTTTTCTATCCCTCCATGCCCAAATATCCAAGAATAACAACCATCCCACCATTGGTATCTTAACATCTCAACAATCAGTCTCTCACAACTTTGATGGATCTCACAATTACGAGTTTTCAAAGTTATTGTGTTTCCATTGGTTATCTTTCCCTTCCAAACCAAAATCCCCTTCTCTCTGCCTAACTCAACCCCCTTATCCCCACAATATATTCACTACCTGACTCCATTTACATCCCCCTTTACAAGTTCTCCTCACACCCTCATTAATGGCCATCAATCACTTCTAGATATTTGGGAAGAGTAATTCAAAATAAAATAAGTCATTACATGAATTTCATAATTAATTCAAATAGAGTTGCAAGTGTTAGCACACTTACTTATAATGAGAGGGGGGTGAATTAATATAATACTACTCTTTATTTTCTTACAATTTTTATCAATGTATTATTTTACCACTTGTAGCAGTTCATGATAAATATACAACCAATAGTACAAAAATATTTAACGTGGAAGCCCAAATGGGAGAAAACCACAAAACAATTATTTTATAAGATCATGTAGGCACCAACCTACTGTTACAACACTTGCAGGAACCAACTTGTAGGAGACACCAATCTCCTCTCCTGATCACCAACTCGATGGCAATTTTTGCAGGCACCAACTTGTAGGAGACACCAATCCCCTTGGCTGAGCACCAACTCAACTCTCCCTGTAGGCACCAACCTACAATTGCTATATTCCCAAGCACTCACCTGCAAGAGACACCAATCCCCTTAGTTGAGCACCAACTCAACAAAAATATTTGCAGGCACCAACCTGCAGGAGACATCAATCCCCTTGGTTGAGCACCAACTCAACAATGTCTGTAGGAACCAACATACAACTATAATGTTTCTAGGCACCTATTGGATCATGTTGTCATTGATGCCAATGGTTTGACTATTTGGGAGATTGTTGGATCATGTGTCATTGATGCAAATGGTTTGATTGATGTCAAGTAATTGATTGATTGATTGATGATTGTCCTTGATGAGAATGATAGATGTCAAAGTGAAAACCAAATGATAAATATAGATCATTGATATGATGTATATGATGCAGTGGTGAATTGATGCAAAGATGAATCATTATTGTATTATCATGATTGATAAGGTACACAAATGGATGAACTCCAAAGTGGTCCCCTTATGGTGAAATCCCTCACGGGAAGATGCTTTGTGAATTGAGTTATCCTAGAAGAATGGTTGGAGGACCCATGATTGTATATGGAATAATAATATGAATATCAAGGAAGTTGTTGTTGAAACTATCCTAATTGGATAGTGCTTGTCATGCCATTTCCAGTGGTATGTGGAATGTCACATAACTCCTCACGGTTTAAGACTTATGGCTTTACGAAGTTGGAGGACCCCCTATGTTGGCTTGAAGCCCACAAGGTCAAAGAAGTCAAAGTGACCTAAGAGAAGAAATCATTATTTAAATGATAAAGTAAAAGTGACNTGTTGAAACTATCCTAATTGGATAGTGCTTGTCATGCCATTTCCAGTGGTATGTGGAATGTCACATAACTCCTCACGGTTTAAGAGTTATGGCTTTACGAAGTTGGAGGACCCCCTATGTTGGCTTGAAGCCCACAAGGTCAAAGAAGTCAAAGTGACCTAAGAGAAGAAATCATTATTTAAATGATAAAGTAAAAGTGACAAAGTCAAGGTGGATTATTTAAATAATAAAGAGAAGTGCCAAAATCAAGAAGGAATATTTAAATTGGAGAACTTTCTATTTATGGAAAGTGGTTAACCCTAAAATAAGGAAAATAGGTTAAGTAACCTAGAAATGGGTTAAGTGACCTAAAAATGGGTTAAGTGACCTATAGGATGAAAGTATAAATAAGAAGCTAGGATATCTTGTGAAATGTACATTTGGTAAGAATCCTTTTGGTGGATCAATGGAGAGCTTCTTGTGAGATTATCTTGTGGAGTATTGATGGAGAGCTTCTTGTGAGAGCATCTTAGGTATGGATCTCTTGAGCATGATTGAAGATCTATTCTGAGAAAGAGAGCATGAGGAGGATTTCATGAATGCATCAAAGTTTCAGAAATATCAGAGATCTTGACGGAAAAATTCTCAGAACTTCAGAAGCCCTAGTTTCTGATGCATACGTGGGTTGTCTGTGTATAGGGTGCATATACATTAAGGTATACACAGACTGGTTGTGTATATGGTGAGTATGTACGTGGGCTGTATGAGGATAGGGAGCGTATAGTGGATAGAATGGTGAAGACTTGTGTTTGAGATGGTGCCAAGCTCTTGGATGATGAGGCAGGTTCTAGATCTGCATTCTATGGCCTCAGATCTATCACCGAGACACTGGTATGGTTACATTATTGTCTTGATGGATACTATTGTTTGATGTGTTGTGAATTTTTAGGGCATTCTTGGTATGGCTTCTATGATGTGGTTCAGTTTGGTTGATTTTGTTGATGGAGTGAGTAGTACTCTTGTGATTCAGTAGTGACATGATTGCTATGGTATACTTGTTGTTTATATATGATTGAGATAGAATTCATATTGATTTGTTGTGGAGCACGAGAAAGCTATTGGAGAGCTTGGATGTGTTGTGACTGACTGGTGGTCATATTGGATAGTCAGAGATAGAAGAGAATGATACATTGTTTGTAGATATTCTGAGTTGATCTTGAAGGAAAAACCCTAACAGCTCAGAAGGTATACACAGGTTGTTGTATACACTAACTGCGTGCATACGCAGGATGTAGTGAGCCAGGGCGCTTGAACACGCTAGCTACACTACTGACAAGTCACGTACCTGTTGACAGATTGATATCTATGAGGATTGTTGCCTCATCTCAGTTGGTGCTGAGGATGTAAGCTGAGTATTGCATTATAGAGTTGGTGCTCTTATAGAATTGTACTCTATTCATTTGTTGTTGATAAACCCCCATATATTTGTCCATAATAAAAATAATTTTTTTTACATACATCTTGTGTTCTTTGTGTTCCTTGTGGTGATGACTTGTTGATGATATATTGCTGATATATGTTCTCATCTAACTGGTTATAAATGACAGCAATGGGTAATGAATAAATTTTGAATGTTAACTAAGGAGTTTTTGTAAAGAAGGAATCTTTTGGGAAAAAGAGCCCCACACTCATTCACCCCCCCTCTAAATGCGGTAGGTGTGTCCAACAACACCTACCTGCAAGAGACACCAATCTTCTCAAACTGTCAGCACTTCCCAAAATATCTCTTTCCTTCCATCACATGTACAAATCTATTGTTTTGTATTTATTGTCACAGTACTTTCCACCATTTCACATTTTGTATGAATTCATAAATTCCTTAGGCCTTGCACCTCCCATCCACCCTTGGACAATTACACTTCACTTCCTTCCATTTAAACAAACCTCAGAGCCTCAAATTCTCTTCCACAATTCACATGCTCTTCCTTTTCTCCCTCTTCCACTCTCATTTTTGCAATCTCGGAACATCTCACACTACTCTCCTCAACTCCCCAAAATAAACATGGAATCATTCTTTATACACTCCATGCCTTCACCGATTTTTCCACATACAAAAATTCGTGTTCATCAAGTCGACTCCAAATTCCTTTGACAGTCCATAAAAATTGGTTGTAGAAGTCCTTTGAACCTAGCCTCAATCTCCTTTTTTTTCTCTTGTGATTTTTTTGTTGGTCATATTGCACATGTGTCAATGTACAAATACCATTGGATGTACTTGGGAGTCAATCGTGACCGTTGATCTGCTCACTTCCCATTGAAACAATACAACACAACCTCACGCTCAACAATCATCGAATCATCTTCTAAATTAATCATGAACTGTTGATCTTCTCTCTACCTACCAAAAATAAGAAACACAACCTTAGGGCTCAACAGTTGTTTGATCTTCCCTTGATTAGAATGCAAACGTCGATATTTTCACTGCATCACCGGGTTGTTGGACCACCGGGATATCAATCTATCGAGCCACCAGGGTATTTGCCCATTAGGCCCCTGGGTCCTTGAACTAACCATGCTCCTCCTTTATTTCAGTATTTGATATATCGATACTTACATTGTCGAATATTCTCATGACATTTGGCCCAATTACAATACAACATATGGAACTATGTAGTAGATGATGTGGCCCCTAACATGGTCATGACATCATCACATCCTCTAGCCCTTTTCAATAACTATGTTGACTTGGCACATGTACATGTCTTGACACATGACACTGTACATGGTTTTTTTTGTAGTTCTGGCGTGGAATCTGTCATGGTGCTGACATGATTACTTTTGTGGCCACCATCCTACCAGCCTACCAGGTTCTCAAGACTTCACAACTTCTCTTTCACTCCACTTTTTCAATATCAGATCACTAAGGCACTGGTACCACTAGGGTGTCAATCCCCCAGAAACTTTAACAGTGTGCCTTTAATACTTAACTTCTATCTGGTTAGATGATATGGAGTGTCACTTACATGGCATGGAATGTGGCATTCATGTTGCATCAGAGCTAGCCCACCGATGCATTAGGCCATCAGCCTATTGAACCTATGGACCATCAGGGCATCGACACAATACCCCCCTGGGACTTTAACACTTCCCTTCCACTCATTCATTTGATATCTGATATACAATATCTTAGTTGGACCACCGTGCTCATGTGGTAGATGAGATGGCCTCCATGTGGCACACCATACTATCTTGGTTGTAATTATGATGTTGGCGGATGGTGTGGCTTCCACATGGCGCTTCATATTGTCTTGGATACTTACATGTGGATTATGTGGCCTCCATGTGGCTCAAGCATGGATGTTGATGTGGCATTTTATCTAGCCCACTAGGGTATTAGACCACTGTGTTGATGCTTAAAATCACAACGATGAATATTTCCCGCAAATGATTGCTAAGATCTATTATTTATTTATGATAATAATAATTAACTAGTAGGTGGGACCCCCTTGTTGGTTAGATGCGCTATGATGGATGTGTTATGATTATATGTTTGTTGTTGTTATAATGATGCCTACACAGTCTTCTACAGTTGATGATGCAAGTTTTGGTTTCATTCGTTATGACAACATGGTTGGTTGATGCATTATTGCTAAATGTTTTTGGTGGTCACTCACAATACATGACAGTACTATGGATATAAGGATTATTTTGTTTTATAGGTGTTATTTTATGCATTAAACATTGATTAATGATCTTACACATGATTTTATGCAAAGGGATAATATGATGATATGGGAGCTTGATCAAAACAAAAAGGAAATGGATAAGTCCTAAGGTTACAGAAAAAAAATATTATATATAAACCTTAAGGTATATTTAATAGTGAAAAATGGAAGGTGATGGACCTGGCTGCCATACTATGCACTTTGGTTAAAGGATTTTATGTAAAACATATATGGTAATTGTTAAAGTTTGATATGATTCGAGTGGCGCACTATGCAATGGATTGTTATTGAATTAATCATTGATGTTATGATAATGGATTGGTCTTTACATTGAAATTGAATAGGACTGGGTGAGGAAGTGACATGCATTTATTGCACGTCACTCCATACCACCCTTGATCTCGTCACCCTAGCCATAATTTCATTTGAATCCGGTGGTTGTGGAAGCTCCGCGATTTCAGGTTTGAAAGGAAAAACACAGTCCAACTCTTCCCTCAAGGCGATTTTTCCAGGTATGACTCCTTTACTTTCCATCGATGATGGTCCCTCTATATTATGAATTGATTTGTTGGCTCAGGATTGCATGAGGTCTGTGTTTTTCTTGAGTTTCGACTGTGTATCAATGTTGTGTTTATGGTTTTTTCTGTGATTACTGTGGAATTTTGGTGTTTTAAAAGAAAGAAATGGATTTTATTGCTTTGTAAATATTGTACATTGGTTATTGGTTAAAACAATGTCAGTCAACTTGGGTTTTTATTCTGGTTCTCTGTGGAAAATGATGACAATGGGTAACAAGCTATGATTTTTTATTGCGCGGGCTTTTACCACCAGTCTGGGTATTAATTTTTGTCACCCCTTTTCGTCTCAATCATTGTTGATTTGCTCCTCTAGGTTGCAATGAAACTGTTGGGAGTTGCATTGTTCTTACTTTGTTTGGTCAAGCCCTGAGTTATCATTTGTTATGGCCTTTTCTTCACTGCCACTATTGCCAAAAGTTTTGCACAGTCAAATCTTTGTATTTCCCAGAATCTTGAATGGAACCCTATATATGTGTCGAGTAAGCCACGGGTTGTTCTCTAGCATTATTTCCACGGTGCTTATAAGAATTCGACCCTCTTGTTATAGTTGGAGGTGGTTGACTTCTATGTTTATTACCCTCACTGTCAAGTTTTGGATTATAAGTTAAACGACTGTGGTGATTTTAAAATATCATGGGCTCTCTGTTCACCCAAGACTCGTCTTGATTACATGTGGTTGTTTCTCTGTGATAACTTCTTTTAAGAGGAAAAAGGGTTATGAGCTCTCCATGTTTTCGAAAATGAAGAAAACTCATGTACCTCTCTGAAATAAATTTTTTAAAAAGGGAATATTAGATATATCTGGTTTTGAAGATCATATCCTGATCGAGCCTCTGTTATTACATCTCTATGATAATTTGTTTGAAAAGAAAGGGGTCATGGGTTATCTACAACCCCGAGGACTTTCCATTTGGTTGATTTATTGTCATTCCCTCCATTGTTGTGTTAAACCCTAACACGATCATGTTCTTAACAAAGTTTAAAAGGCACATGTGTGCGATATTGGTTTTGTTTCTATTGAGCATGACTTGGCTCTGTTGAGATCGATTTGTTTCTGCTTATCCTCGAGCATTTTTCTAGGCTTGTCAATTGTTGGCTAATTATTTTATAGGAAGTCTGCACATGTTTAATGTACACGAATCCCAGGGTTAAGGTTACATGTTCTTTGATGAAATGTTTCTTTTGAATAAGGATTGGTGTCAATTATAATGTTGAAGACTTGTGTGTGATTAAATCGGGCCCGATTATTCTTTTGATGATAGTGGATTATGTCAATCAGTGCTGGAAAGTCGACCATTGGTGGTTAGTATTGGGTCTATTATTATTTGATTGCAAAGGATGAATATTGGATATGGATAGTTGGAATCACTATGCACATTATGTTTTATTTTAAAATAAAAGGTTAGCATTGGAGCATGCAAGACTGTGGTTAGAATGGTTATGATGTTGGTAATGATGTGAATGTGATGTTGCATAGATATGGTATAAGATGCACAGATTGATATAATTGAAGAATTATGGGCAATTGATTTTTTTTTTTATTGAGGGCAACAAGAATTATGTCTGTAAAAAGGAACAACTAAATGATTTTGGTTTTAGAATGGATGCTTATTGGATTATGATCTAGACACAGTTGTGGTTTTTGTTTGATTGAATTTTTTTTTCTATGAACAATATCTGTATTATTCTCTCCCATACTCTCACTTTTTCTCTCATTATACACTCCTCACAATCCCATTTTCATTTTTATATGCCATGTTCTCTAAAATCAATTAAAAACTTTGTATGGAAGTGGTAAAAGATGACACAAAAATAGGTGGCATCTGATATATTTTGGTATTGATTGCACAGCCAGTTATTTAATGAATTGTTAAGCAATAACCGTGTTCTTACTTCCTATCATGATATCACTTTTTTGCTCATTACAATCCCCCCAGATATCCCATGAACCCTATTTCACCCCCTGCTCATTTGGAAATTATTAAATAATTATTATGGATTGGATTGCATGGGTCTTATGTCAATTTTTGAGCCAAACTTTGTTTCATATAAAGAGAATGTCATGTATGGTTTGTTAAGGGCTAGTTTCTAATGAACTTTTTCATATAGGATGAGTTTCTTCAGTAGAGGCAGTCATGGAAAAAACAATAGGGGAAGAGGTAACTGGAATAGAGAGCCTGGAAGGCCCAGATTCTCAATTCATTTTGATGCCAATCCTTAGGATTTGAACCAACTTTTTCAAGATGGGTTCTTCAATTGGATTGGGCAAGGGATAATTTATCCTAGATCAATGAGGCCTCCCTTCCAACCCCAAAATATCCCTGTGCCTCCCCATGTATCTATGCAACCAGAAGTTCCCGAAAATGATGGATGGTAGGATATTGTTCATCCGACAGTCTCCCACCATCGTGGCTAGCCCAACTTGTCATTTCCTCCTCCTCCTCCACCTGTAAACCCAAATTCTCAAATTTCCCTTGTAAACTCACCTTTTAAGTCCTCTCATGTTATCAAATCACTTAAAACTAAGGCTACCCATATGCAAGACAAAGGTAAAGTTGATGCTTCCCCCTTATCTCCTTCAAGTGACTCAGGGAAATCAGTTTCCTCCCGTATGCACCCGAGGGACGATTGTTCCCATGTTATTAGTGATATTAAGCCTCAAGGTTCCACCCAACCTAAGGCTAATTCTGGGAAGTCCAAAGGGGACAACAACGACAAAAGAAGGATTGCCTCTCAAAGTGGCAAATATGGATTTGTATTTATGTGTTTATGGTTGATTTGTTGAAGACAATGGATTGCAGAAAGTTTTGGACAACAAACTATTTTTTGGATAATGTGGTTATTTACATANTTTGATGTGTTGTGAATTTTTAGGGCATTCTTGGTATGGCTTCTATGATGTGGTTCAGTTTGGTTGATTTTGTTGATGGAGTGAGTAGTACTCTTGTGATTCAGTAGTGACATGATTGCTATGGTATACTTGTTGTTTATATATGATTGAGATAGAATTCATATTGATTTGTTGTGGAGCACGAGAAAGCTATTGGAGAGCTTGGATGTGTTGTGACTGACTGGTGGTCATATTGGATAGTCAGAGATAGAAGAGAATGATACATTGTTTGTAGATATTCTGAGTTGATCTTGAAGGAAAAACCCTAACAGCTCAGAAGGTATACACAGGTTGTTGTATACACTAACTGCGTGCATACGCAGGATGTAGTGAGCCAGGGCGCTTGAACACGCTAGCTACACTACTGACAAGTCACGTACCTGTTGACAGATTGATATCTATGAGGATTGTTGCCTCATCTCAGTTGGTGCTGAGGATGTAAGCTGAGTATTGCATTATAGAGTTGGTGCTCTTATAGAATTGTACTCTATTCATTTGTTGTTGATAAACCCCCATATATTTGTCCATAATAAAAATAATTTTTTTTACATACATCTTGTGTTCTTTGTGTTCCTTGTGGTGATGACTTGTTGATGATATATTGCTGATATATGTTCTCATCTAACTGGTTATAAATGACAGCAATGGGTAATGAATAAATTTTGAATGTTAACTAAGGAGTTTTTGTAAAGAAGGAATCTTTTGGGAAAAAGAGCCCCACACTCATTCACCCCCCCTCTAAATGCGGTAGGTGTGTCCAACAACACCTACCTGCAAGAGACACCAATCTTCTCAAACTGTCAGCACTTCCCAAAATATCTCTTTCCTTCCATCACATGTACAAATCTATTGTTTTGTATTTATTGTCACAGTACTTTCCACCATTTCACATTTTGTATGAATTCATAAATTCCTTAGGCCTTGCACCTCCCATCCACCCTTGGACAATTACACTTCACTTCCTTCCATTTAAACAAACCTCAGAGCCTCAAATTCTCTTCCACAATTCACATGCTCTTCCTTTTCTCCCTCTTCCACTCTCATTTTTGCAATCTCGGAACATCTCACACTACTCTCCTCAACTCCCCAAAATAAACATGGAATCATTCTTTATACACTCCATGCCTTCACCGATTTTTCCACATACAAAAATTCGTGTTCATCAAGTCGACTCCAAATTCCTTTGACAGTCCATAAAAATTGGTTGTAGAAGTCCTTTGAACCTAGCCTCAATCTCCTTTTTTTTCTCTTGTGATTTTTTTGTTGGTCATATTGCACATGTGTCAATGTACAAATACCATTGGATGTACTTGGGAGTCAATCGTGACCGTTGATCTGCTCACTTCCCATTGAAACAATACAACACAACCTCACGCTCAACAATCATCGAATCATCTTCTAAATTAATCATGAACTGTTGATCTTCTCTCTACCTACCAAAAATAAGAAACACAACCTTAGGGCTCAACAGTTGTTTGATCTTCCCTTGATTAGAATGCAAACGTCGATATTTTCACTGCATCACCGGGTTGTTGGACCACCGGGATATCAATCTATCGAGCCACCAGGGTATTTGCCCATTAGGCCCCTGGGTCCTTGAACTAACCATGCTCCTCCTTTATTTCAGTATTTGATATATCGATACTTACATTGTCGAATATTCTCATGACATTTGGCCCAATTACAATACAACATATGGAACTATGTAGTAGATGATGTGGCCCCTAACATGGTCATGACATCATCACATCCTCTAGCCCTTTTCAATAACTATGTTGACTTGGCACATGTACATGTCTTGACACATGACACTGTACATGGTTTTTTTTGTAGTTCTGGCGTGGAATCTGTCATGGTGCTGACATGATTACTTTTGTGGCCACCATCCTACCAGCCTACCAGGTTCTCAAGACTTCACAACTTCTCTTTCACTCCACTTTTTCAATATCAGATCACTAAGGCACTGGTACCACTAGGGTGTCAATCCCCCAGAAACTTTAACAGTGTGCCTTTAATACTTAACTTCTATCTGGTTAGATGATATGGAGTGTCACTTACATGGCATGGAATGTGGCATTCATGTTGCATCAGAGCTAGCCCACCGATGCATTAGGCCATCAGCCTATTGAACCTATGGACCATCAGGGCATCGACACAATACCCCCCTGGGACTTTAACACTTCCCTTCCACTCATTCATTTGATATCTGATATACAATATCTTAGTTGGACCACCGTGCTCATGTGGTAGATGAGATGGCCTCCATGTGGCACACCATACTATCTTGGTTGTAATTATGATGTTGGCGGATGGTGTGGCTTCCACATGGCGCTTCATATTGTCTTGGATACTTACATGTGGATTATGTGGCCTCCATGTGGCTCAAGCATGGATGTTGATGTGGCATTTTATCTAGCCCACTAGGGTATTAGACCACTGTGTTGATGCTTAAAATCACAACGATGAATATTTCCCGCAAATGATTGCTAAGATCTATTATTTATTTATGATAATAATAATTAACTAGTAGGTGGGACCCCCTTGTTGGTTAGATGCGCTATGATGGATGTGTTATGATTATATGTTTGTTGTTGTTATAATGATGCCTACACAATCTTCTATAGTTGATGATGCAAGTTTTGGTTTCATTCGTTATGACAACATGGTTGGTTGATGCATTATTGCTAAATGTTTTTGGTGGTCACTCACAATACATGGCAGTACTATGGATATAAGGATTATTTTGTTTTATAGGTGTTATGTTATGCATTAAACATTGATTAATGATCTTACACATGATTTTATGCAAAGGGATAATATGATGATATGGGAGCTTGATCAAAACAAAAAGGAAATGGATAAGTCCTAAGGTTACGGAAAAAAAATATTATATATAAACCTTAAGGTATATTTAATAGTGACAAATGGAAGGTGATGGACCTGGCTGCCATACTATGCACTTTGGTTAAAGTATTTTATGTAAAGCATATATGGTAATTGTTAAAGTTTGATATGATTCGAGTGGCGCACTATGCAATGGATTGTTATTGAATTAATCATTGATGTTATGGTAATGGATTGGTATTTACATTGAAATTGAATAGGGCTGGGTGAGGAAGTGACATGCATTTACTGCACGTCACTCCATACCACCCTTGAGCCCGTCACCCTAGCCATAATTTCATTTGAATCTGGTGGTTGTGGAAGCTCCGCGATTTCAGGTTTGAAAGGAAAAACACAGTCCAACTCTTCCCTCAAGGCGATTTTTCCAGGTATGACTCCTTTACTTTCCATCCATGATGGTCCCTCTATATTATGAATCGATTTGTTGGCTCAGGATTGCATGAGGTCTGTGTTTTTATTGAGTTTCGACTGTGTATCAATGTTGTGTTTATGGTTTTTTCTGTGATTACTGTGGAATTTTGGTGTTTTAAAAGAAAGAAATGGATTTTATTGCTTTGTAAATCTTGTACATTGGTTATTGGTTAAAACAATGTCAGTCAACTTGGGTTTTTATTCTGGTTCTCTGTGGAAAATGATGACAATGGGTAACAAGCTATGATTTTTTATTGCGCGGGTTTTTACCACCAGTCTGGGTATTAATTTTTGTCACCCCTTTTCGTCTCAATCATTGTTGATTCGTTCCTCTAGGTTGCAATGAAACTATTGGGAGTTGCATTGTTCTTACTTTGTTTGGTCAAGCCCTGAGTTATCATTTGTTATGGCCTTTTCTTCACTGCCACTATTGCCAAAAGCGTTGCACAATCAAATCTTTGTATTTCCCAGAATCTTGAATGGAACCCTATATATGTGTCGAGTAAGCCACGGGTTGTGCTCTAGCATTATTTCCACGGTGCTTATAAGAATTTGACCCTCTCGTTATAGTTGGAGGTGGTTGACTGCTATGTTTATTACCCTCACTGTCAAGTTTTGGATTATAAGTTAAACGACTGTGGTGATTTTAAAATATCATGGGCTCTCTGTTCACCCAAGATTCATCTTGATTACATGTGGTTGCTTCTCTGTGATAACTTCTTTTAAGAGGAAAAAGGGTTATGAGCTCTCTATGTTTTCGAAAATGAAGAAAACTCATGTACCTCTCTGAAATAAATTTTTTAAAAAGGGAACATGAGATATCTCTGGTTTTGAAGATCATCTCCTGATCGAGCCTCTGTTATTACATCTCTATGATAATTTGTTTGAAAAGAAAGGGGTCATGGGTTATCTACAACCCCGAGGACTTTCCATTTGGTTGATTTATTGTCATTCCCTCCATTGTTGTGTTAAACCCTAACACGATCATGGTATTAACAAAGTTTAAAAGGCACATGCGTGCGATATTGGTTTTGTTTCTATTGAGCATGACTTGGCTCTGTTGAGATCGATTTGTTTCTGCTTCTCCTCGAGAATTTTTCTAGGCTTGTCAATTGTTGGCTAATTATTTTATAGGAAGTCTGCACATGTTTAATGTACATGAATCCCAAGGTTAAGGTTACATGTTCTTTGATGAAATGTTGCTTTTGAATAAGGATTGGTGTCAATTATATTGTTGAAGACTTGTGTGTGATTAAATCGGGCCCGATTATTCTTTTGATGATAGTGGATTATGTCAATCAGTGTTGGAAATTCGACCATTGGTGGTTAGTACTGGGTCTATTATTATTTGATTGCAAAGGATGAATATTGGATATGGATAATTGGAATCACTATGCATATTATGTTTTATTTTAAAATAAAAGGTTAGCATTGGAGCATGCAGGACTGTGGTTAGAATGGTTATGATGTTGGTAATGATGTTAATGTGATGTTGCATAGATATGGTATAAGATGCACATATTGATATAATTGAAGAATTATGGGCAATTGATTTTTTTTTTATTGAAGCCAACAAGAATTATGTCTGTAAAAAGGAACAACTAAATGATTTTGGTTTTAGAATGGATGCTTATTGGATTATGATCTAGACACAGTTATGGTTTTTGTTTGATTGATTTTTTTTTTCTATGAACAATATCTGTATTATTCTCTCCCATACTCTCACTTTTTCTCTCATTATACACTCCTCACAATCCCATTTTCATTTTTACATGCCATGTTCTCTAAAATCAATTAAAAACTTTGTATGGAAGTGGTAAAAGATGACACAAAAATAGGTGGCATCTGATATATTTTGGTATTGATTGCACATCCAGTTATTTAATGAATTGTTAAGCAATAACCGTGTTCTTACTTCCTATCATGATATCACTTTTTTGCTCATTACAATCCCCCCAGATATCCCATGAACCCTATTTCACCCCCTGCTCATTTGGAAATTATTAAATAATTATTATGGATTGGATTGCATGGGTCTTATGTCAATTTTTGAGCCAAACTTTGTTTCATATAAAGAGAATGTCATGTATGGTTTGTTAAGGGCTAGTTTCTAATGAACTTTTTCATATAGGATGAGTTTCTTCAGTAGAGGCAGTCATGGAAAAAACAATAGGGGAAGAGGTAACTGGAATAGAGAGCCTGGAAGGCCCAGATTCTCAATTCATTTTGATGCCAATCCTTAGGATTTGAACCAACTTTTTCAAGATGGGTTCTTCAATTGGATTGGGCAAGGGATAATTTATCCTAGATCAATGAGGCCTCCCTTCCAACCCCAAAATATCCCTGTGCCTCCCCATGTATCTATGCAACCAGAAGTTCCCGAAAATGATGGATGGTAGGATATTGTTCATCCGACAGTCTCCCACCATCGTGGCTAGCCCAACTTGTCATTTCCTCCTCCTCCTCCACCTGTAAACCCAAATTCTCAAATTTCCCTTGTAAACTCACCTTTTAAGTCCTCTCATGTTATCAAATCACTTAAAACTAAGGCTACCCATATGCAAGACAAAGGTAAAGTTGATGCTTCCCCCTTATCTCCTTCAAGTGACTCAGGGAAATCAGTTTCCTCCCGTATGCACCCGAGGGACGATTGTTCCCATGTTATTAGTGATATTAAGCCTCAAGGTTCCACCCAACCTAAGGCTAATTCTGGGAAGTCCAAAGGGGACAACAACGACAAAAGAAGGATTGCCTCTCAAAGTGGCAAATATGGATTTGTATTTATGTGTTTATGGTTGATTTGTTGAAGACAATGGATTGCAGAAAGTTTTGGACAACAAACTATTTTTTGGATAATGTGGTTATTTACATAATTTGGATATAATTTGAATTTTATGATGTTTAATATTCAAATTGTGAAAATATTTATGGGAGTTACAAGGAGGCATGTGTTTAATTGGTTGTCTAATTGTGTTTATTTTTGTAAATAAATGAAAGGGAGTCACAAGAGGTCCCACCTACTTAGTTATTATTTAATAAAGACCCTTCATTATTATTACTATTATTATTTCCCCTAAACTAAAATTAGTTAAGTTTAATTAACTTAACTAAAGGAGGTAGTTGAACTACTTCAACTGATTTGGAATGCATAAAATCCAAATGAGATAGTTTAGTTTTCATTCATTCTTCAATTCATTAAAGGCCTAATTCTCTTTTTGACAACAGGATCCTATTGTAGACAACAAGGTTCAAAGTTGAAATTCAGATGCTTGTTTCAGAGGTGTTGATCTATCTTTGATAGTCTGTTTATACTTGTATGTTTATGAATTGAGTTTCATAACTGATAAAGGATATTGTGCAGATTCAAGTTGGCAGCAGTCGGTGGCAAGTTGATCCATATTTTAAAGTTCAGTTTTTACTTCTTGTCAGATTCCTTTTGTATGGTTTTCATCAGGGATATCTAAGTTTGACCTTGGTCCATGCCCTCACATGGATTTTTGTAAAGAGAAAGATTCTTTTGATTTCTTGGAATGAAATAAAGTGATTGTTATTCTGTCTCAATTGTGTTAATCTATGACTTGGTTACTTTTTCTTTTGATCTCCACATTTACTTTCTGCAATCTGTATATGTTCAGAAAGTTATATAAAAATATCATATTTTGCAACAATCTTTCCTTTTAAAAAATCATCCTAAGCCCTTGTAATTAATACTTTTGGATTGGGAATTACTTTTTGTCTCTATAAAACATAGGGTGATATTCCCGACTATATTTCCTTAGCCAAGCAAGATTTGAAAATGCTTGAGTAAGATAATTCATATCTTTTCCTCAACACAATGGATCCTCAAAACCTTCAACATTGCATTGATATTTCGATTTGGTTAGTCAATATCCAATATGTTGATATCGAACTACCAGGGCACCACGTCACCAGGAAATCATCCCACTGGGGGCTTCAACATCCATTATTTTGCTCCGATATCCCAATCCGGCACGTTGGTCCCCACTAAAATTTAATGCCTCGCTCAGGGCTTAGCAACTCTTCCATTTACATTCAAACTACGTTGTCAATTTTTCATTATAAACCCATCAAAATCATTTTTCCTTGTGAATGTGGGGTATATCATTTTGCTGAAATTCTTATGTTGTACCCTCATACTTCAACTATGGCCCCCATACTAGNCCAGTTATTTAATGAATTGTTAAGCAATAACCGTGTTCTTACTTCCTATCATGATATCACTTTTTTGCTCATTACAATCCCCCCAGATATCCCATGAACCCTATTTCACCCCCTGCTCATTTGGAAATTATTAAATAATTATTATGGATTGGATTGCATGGGTCTTATGTCAATTTTTGAGCCAAACTTTGTTTCATATAAAGAGAATGTCATGTATGGTTTGTTAAGGGCTAGTTTCTAATGAACTTTTTCATATAGGATGAGTTTCTTCAGTAGAGGCAGTCATGGAAAAAACAATAGGGGAAGAGGTAACTGGAATAGAGAGCCTGGAAGGCCCAGATTCTCAATTCATTTTGATGCCAATCCTTAGGATTTGAACCAACTTTTTCAAGATGGGTTCTTCAATTGGATTGGGCAAGGGATAATTTATCCTAGATCAATGAGGCCTCCCTTCCAACCCCAAAATATCCCTGTGCCTCCCCATGTATCTATGCAACCAGAAGTTCCCGAAAATGATGGATGGTAGGATATTGTTCATCCGACAGTCTCCCACCATCGTGGCTAGCCCAACTTGTCATTTCCTCCTCCTCCTCCACCTGTAAACCCAAATTCTCAAATTTCCCTTGTAAACTCACCTTTTAAGTCCTCTCATGTTATCAAATCACTTAAAACTAAGGCTACCCATATGCAAGACAAAGGTAAAGTTGATGCTTCCCCCTTATCTCCTTCAAGTGACTCAGGGAAATCAGTTTCCTCCCGTATGCACCCGAGGGACGATTGTTCCCATGTTATTAGTGATATTAAGCCTCAAGGTTCCACCCAACCTAAGGCTAATTCTGGGAAGTCCAAAGGGGACAACAACGACAAAAGAAGGATTGCCTCTCAAAGTGGCAAATATGGATTTGTATTTATGTGTTTATGGTTGATTTGTTGAAGACAATGGATTGCAGAAAGTTTTGGACAACAAACTATTTTTTGGATAATGTGGTTATTTACATATTTTGGATATAATTTGAATTTTATGATATTTAATATTCAAATTGTGAAAATATTTATGGGAGTTACAAGGAGGCATGTGTTTAATTGGTTGTCTAATTGTGTTTATTTTTGTAAATAAATAAAAGGGAGTCACAAGAGGTCCCACCTACTTAGTTATTATTTAATAAAGACCCTTAATTATTATTACTATTATTATTTCCCCTAAACTAAAATTAGTTAAGTTTAATTAACTTAACTAAATGAGATAGTTGAACTACTTCAACTGATTTGGAATGCATAAAATCCAAATGAGAAGGAAGAACAAAAGGAGAATAGAAGGAGAAATAAATACTAAGGTTTGCTCATTTGTTTCATGAGATAGTTTAGTTTTCATTCATTCTTCAATTCATTAAAGGCCTAATTCTCTTTTTGACAACAGGGTCCTATTGTAGACAACAAGGTTCAAAGTTGAAATTCAGATGCTTGTTTCAGAGGTGTTGATCTATCTTTGATAGTCTGTTTATACTTGTATGTTTATGAATTGAGTTTCATAACTGATAAAGGATATTGTGCAGATTCAAGTTGGCAGCAGTCGGTGGCAAGTTGATCCATATTTTAAAGTTCAGTTTTTACTTCTTGTCAGATTCCTTTTGTATGGTTTTCATCAGGGATATCTAAGTTTGACCTTGGTCCATGCCCTCACATGGATTTTTGTAAAGAGAAAGATTCTTTTGATTTCTTGGAATGAAATAAAGTGATTGTTATTCTGTCTCAATTGTGTTAATCTATGACTTGGTTACTTTTTCTTTTGATCTCCACATTTACTTTCTGCAATCTGTATATGTTCAGAAAGTTATATAAAAATATCATATTTTGCAACAATCTTTCCTTTTAAAAAATCATCCTAAGCCCTTGTAATTAATACTTTTGGATTGGGAATTACTTTTTGTCTCTATAAAACATAGGGTGATATTCCCGACTATATTTCCTTAGCCAAGCAAGATTTGAAAATGCTTGAGTAAGATAATTCATATCTTTTCCTCAACACAATGGATCCTCAAAACCTTCAACATTGCATTGATATTTCGATTTGGTTAGTCAATATCCAATATGTTGATATCGAACTACCAGGGCACCACGTCACCAGGAAATCATCCCACTGGGGGCTTCAACATCCATTATTTTGCTCCGATATCCCAATCCGGCACGTTGGTCCCCACTAAAATTTAATGCCTCGCTCAGGGCTTAGCAACTCTTCCATTTACATTCAAACTACGTTGTCAATTTTTCATTATAAACCCATCAAAATCATTTTTCCTTGTGAATGTGGGGTATATCATTTTGCTGAAATTCTTATGTTGTACCCTCATACTTCAACTATGGCCCCCATACTAGGATTATTTTTGTTTGAGAAGTCTAATGTGTCATCGATATTCAACAACCTGTAATCATTCAACAAATGATAAGGATCTTTGCCTCCATCTCATTCTTTAGATATCATTTTCTATTTCAAGGTCATCTCGTTTGACTTCCAATCTCCTTCTTCGAATACATTTGGGTTGACTGCACAATAAACTCTCAGAGCCCTTGCATAAGCTCAACAATGCACAATCACCTACACAAATGTTCATCATCACACATGGGCATTCTCTACTTTGTATGTCTGGTTCGACTTCCTTGGTCTACATCTTTAACCTCAATGACAATTGAATACACAAAAGCTCATCAATTTGTAGAGACATTCATAATCTCTCCCTATCATTGACAACAATCAGTCTCCCCCTACCTATGACATCAATGAAAAAACAATTTCCAACAACAATCCCTATTTCTCATGCAATCTTATCAATAAAACTTAAATATTTTCCCCAAATTTTGTTATGAATACAAATAATATATATA
>JZKD02S2043568.1:31512-46770 GCA_000966675.3 Picea glauca
GAAACAATTGAGCTTGGTCGATAATGAGGGACAGAGACGCATAGTTGTAGGACAGAACTAGGGATTTTCCCTTAGGTTCATCTCTTCCTTACAGCTACGGAAGAGCATGGGCAAGGGATGTAAGCTTTATGCGATCCTTGCGTTAAATAAGAAGAGAGTAGCGGAAGGTCTAGAACACCTTCCTGTGGTGAGATCAGATTTTGCAGACGTCTTACCAGAGAAGTTACCTGGGATGTCACCAGAGAAGGAATTGGAGTTCACCATAGACCTGAAACCGGGGACTGAACCGATAGAAAGAACGCCTTATCGAATGTCGACCCTAGAGTTACAGTAGTTGAGAATGCAACTGAAGGAGTTGTTGGACCTAGGAATTATACGTCCAAGTGTGTCACCATGGGGTGCACCTTTTATTTTCATATGAAATAAATATGGGTCGTGGAGGCTCTGCATTGACTACCGTCAATTGAACAACGAAAAAATCAAGAATCAATATTACTTGCCAAGGATTGATGATTTGTTTGATCAGATGAAGGGTGTGACAATGTTTTCAAAGATCGACTTGAGATCAGGGTATCACTAGTTACGAATCAAGGAGGATGATGTCCCTAAGAACGCCTTTAAAGACGAGGTTTGGACATTACAAGTTTATTGTTTTATCATTTGGACTGACAAACGCCCCAGGGGTATTTATGAGTTTGATGAATGGGATGTTCAGAGAGTACTTGGAAAAGTTTGTCTAAGTATTCATTGACAATATCTGGATTTACTCTCGGATGATGGAGGAGAATGACGAGCACTTGTTCTTGGTACTACAGTGTCTGCGAGAGAACAAAATGTATAGGAAATTGTCTAAATGCTCATTTTTCTAATCAAAGATTCACTACTTAGGACACGTCATTTTCAACGAAGGTGTCCTCATGGATCCAGCAAAGGTCGAGGCTATTATGGAATGGCCTGCGCTGACGAATGTCCCAGAAGTGTGTAGCTTCATGGGTTTAGCAAGATACTATCGACGGTTCGTCGAGGGATTTTCGAAGATAGCAAATCCGACCACAAAATTGCAGAAAAAGAACAAAAAGTTTGTTTGGACCGATAAATGCACGGAGGAATTCCTAAGGCTCAAGGATCTATTGACAATAGCACTGATACTAAAGGTTCCTTACATGGACGTAGACTTTTTGGTATGCACTAATGCATCCAAGGAAGGCTTAGGTGGAGTCTTGATGCAAGACGGTCGAGTGATCGCTTATATCTTGAGGAAATTTAGAAGGCATGGGGAGAACTACGCGACGCATGATTTGGAGTTGTTAGCCATTGTTTATGCCTTGAGAGTTTGGTGACACTACCTTATTGGACAAAAAATTGAACTAAAAATGGACCACTGTGGATTACAATGCATCTTTACACAAAGCTACCTGAACGCGTGACAACGACATTTGTTGGAATTGCTTAGCGAGTATGATTTTGAGATTACTTACATAAAAGGAACAGTGAACCGAGTGGTAGATGCATTGAGTCAGAGACCACACATATTTTTGGTGTTGCCTCTTCATATTAATATACATGAAATGATTCTAACTTTACGGTGCGACGATGACTGGTACAAAGAGGTCAAGGATTTTATTGGACAAAACACAATGATGGTACCAAGATTTGAAGCATTTACGTTGGACGACGATGGACTATTGATATTTAAAAATTGAATTTGTGTACCACCGAATGACGAGTTGAGGAGTTTGATCCTAAACGAGGCTCACCGAGCAATTTACATGGCTCACTCGAGACTCACGAAGATGAGGGTGGACCTTAAACCCTTATTCTTCTCGAAGGGAATGAAGGAAGACATAGTCAACTATGTAGTTAGATGTCTAGAATGTCAGCAGGTAAAGGCTGAACATAGACATTCAACAGGATTACTACATCCACACGCTATTCTAGAATCAAAATGGGAGGTTATTTCGATGGATTTCATTGTTGGATTGCCATTGATGGCAAGGAGACACGACTCAATTTTTGTGGTAGTCGACACTCTGACGAAGAGTGCTCATTTTATTCATATGCGTACGACATATCAGGCACCTGACATAGCTATATTTTTCATCAGTGAGATATTGAGGCTGAATGGTGTGCCTAAGAGGATTATATTCGATCGATGATCGATGTTTACTAGATGATTTTGGACTGGTTTCCAAGAGGCCTTAGGAACCCAACTTAACTTGAGTACTGCGTATCACCCAGAGATAGATGGGAAGACCGAATGAACAAACCAAGTCTTGGAGGATATGTTGCGTATGTATGTGATGGAACAACATAAGCGTTGGGAGGAATTTTTGCCACTGGTAGAATTCACATATAACAACAGTTACCAAAGAACCATTAAGATGACGCCTTTCAAGTTTATTTATGGACGACCGTGTCCAAGGCCTTTGAGTTGGGATCAACTTGAGGATAGGGTCCTAATGGGACCAAAAGTGATCCAAGAAATGGAATATCAAATGAAAACAATAAGACAAAGGATCAAAGAAGCGCAGAATACACAGAAGAGTTATGTTGATGCGCATCCTGTCGCCCATAGTTACAAAGTTGGCGATCGAGTGTTCTTGCGGGTAAAACCGCATAAGATTTTGATCAAGTTTGGAAAGGGAGATAAAATATCTCCTAGGTTCGTGGGGCCTTTCAAGATTTTGGAGAGGAAGGGGCTCGTGGCCTATCGACTAGCCTTGCTTGATTCTTTGGAGTGTATGCACGATGTTTTTCACATATCTGTTTTGAGACATTATATTAGTGATCCTACACATGTTATTGACATGATTTCCTTGTAGGTATTAGATGAGGTGGTGCTCACAGCTGAGCCGATCCACTTCCTGGATCATCGCATTCAACAGCTGTGGAATTGAACAATAGATCAAGTCAAGGTCCAGTGGGACAAATATAGTCCGAACTCAGCGACCGGGGAGGAGGCATATGATATGTGCCAGCATTTCAATTTTTGTTTGATAGATAGACTTATGATACTATGATACACATTATTTCGACACTTATATATGGTGAAACTTTGGGACGAAGTTTAGACCAAGAGGGGATTTATGTAACATCCCGCTCTTGTGCGCACTGAGCGAACTTATTTTTTAGGACACTTGTTTGCAAGTGATCCAGATTATTATACTATTGGCTGTTTGATTATGATTATGAGGCATTATGGATGTGATTATATGTTATTTTGTGTATTTACATAGATAGATTCTATTGACTGGGTTCTCCTAAGTGTGTAGTACCTTGGACCTCGAGGATGCAGAGGCATCGATGAAACCCCTTGGACTCCGATCGAGTCAGGGAGTGGACTATTGGGGTTTGATTGTTGTTGATATGAAATATGCAAATCTGATTACATGTTATGATGATTGATTTTATTTCTGACATGATTCGTTGATGATGCAAGCTGACGATAGCTTGCTGACTAGACTCACATGTGGAGTAGAGGGGTCACGCATGGCAACCAGAGACGTTGAGGGAGGGGTGTGGACAACATCCCTGCCACAACCTACTAGCACTCCCTCCATGGCTCGAACTATAGGTTAAAGATTACCCAGTTCGAGAAAACCCATGATGTCGTGAGGGCAGACTACGACAATCGCTCACGATGATTCTAAGGGGCGCACAATAAGGTAGGGGCCTTATTCCTTAGAGGCCCTTAGTCTCCCACAAGATCACCTGGCAGAGTATTGACTCCAATGGTTTTTGATGTCTACCAATTCAATCAAGAGGTGAGTGGAACCCTTGGAGCACGTAGTGCTTCCTAAAGGGCATGTTGTGCAAGAAAAATGGAAAGAGGTGAGTGGCACCCTTGGAGCACGTAGTGCGTTCTGAAAGGGCACGTCGCACAAGAAAAATAGAATGAGGCGAGTGGAACCCTGAGAGAACCTAGTGCATCTTGTTGGTGTCAGAAGTCACTCCTGGATTGCAGCAAGAGTAAGCCACTCCTGTGAGGAAATGCAAAGGCCTTCTGTGGTCATCGAGCTTTTAGCGGCCTATAGAAGAAAACTTTGAACACAAGAACATCTTATATTCAAAAGCAGAAACACTAAAGAACATAACAACGCTACAATAAATCCTTTATCATAACACAGTCATGACGATTTATGTGAATCAATCAATCATGAACCCTTTTAGTGTGAGATCGAAACCAGATGAAAATAGAGTTTCCTTACATTGAACAAGAAAATTTCATATGCCGATACATAGCCAGGAAAACTAGTGCTTCATTAAAACATTACAGTTGGGAGCTCTTCTCTACCATCCATCCCTACAAAAATACAAAAACTGAGTATATATACTCAGAGAAATTCACCACCTTGGCAGCAGGAGGGTAGTTGAGACATTAAAATTCAACTTAGCATGTGCAGGATCCTCTGGTCAAACAAGGTCATCAGATCGGCATGGCTTCTTTAGGAAAACTTGCACACAGGACGATCTTGGGAAGACTGCTTGCCAGAACCTCCATGCCTTACATTTAAGGAGTGAGGCAAGGTTTCAACCACCTCCTTACATTTAAGGAGTGAGGCGAGGTTTCAACCACCTCCTCCTACCTTTATTTACCTCTAACAGGGATCAAGATCGAGGCCAAGTTGAATTGGCACCTGGAGAACGTAGTGACGCCTCCTACAGCTAAACCCAATGCTTTGGCCCTTTGTGCAGCTTTTTCTATCACCCAAAGTAACCACGGGCCATGACTCCGTGCCTATATTCAAAGGCACTTTTAATCATTTCACGTTTCGGTGATTCCAGATGCAGTGGAGGAGCGACCCCCTGTCTTTCAAAGTCCCGGTAGCCGAAGTGCTGAAATGGTTAATCATTTCACGTTTCAGCGATTCCAGATGCAGTGGAGGAGTGACCCCCTGTATTTCAAAGTCTTGGTAGCTGAAATGCCAAAACGGCTAATCATTTCACGTTTCGGTGATTCCAGATGTAGTGGAGGAGTGACCCCCTGTCTTTCCAAGTCCCGGTAGCCGAAATGCCGAAACGGATAATCCGCAATCAATGGACGGATTTGATTCAATATGGATGGTCATGATGAAACTTAATGTATTTTGAGGATTCTCCCACTGGGAGTTCTCGTTCCTTTGCTCTCGACCCTTGTATTTGAAAGTCCCAGTAGCCGAAATGACGACTGGACTTAATCAGGCGCCATGTGTCCCGACTGGATCGAATGACCACGATCGATTCGTGACTTTGGCCCTAAGGGATGAGCCCATGCACTAAACCTCATGCAACTCTATGGCTCTGGCTTACCCGATGACTGTTGATCTGCTCCATCGATGGATCTTTGCCGCTAAAAAGAAAAAATGCCCACTCGCTTGATTTTTAACCCGAAAATAGAGATTTTATGCATGTTGCGCTTGGGCACTCATGAATGCGACCTTGGATGACTTCATTTTATCGGTCTTAAGCCCCACTTCATATATTCCTCACCAAGGACCCGAATCCAGAGAGAAGATTCCCCCTTACAAGAATATGTGCTAACATTAGGCTCCATGGTGGATAGAGTCCTCCCTATGAGGCTCTAAGAACTCTTTACAGTTTCAGTGCCTTGCTGTTGGGCTATGGAGTCATTTATTAAGCCGAAAATACATAGNGAAACAATTGAGCTTGGTCGATAATGAGGGACAGAGACGCATAGTTGTAGGACAGAACTAGGGATTTTCCCTTAGGTTCATCTCTTCCTTACAGCTACGGAAGAGCATGGGCAAGGGATGTAAGCTTTATGCGATCCTTGCGTTAAATAAGAAGAGAGTAGCGGAAGGTCTAGAACACCTTCCTGTGGTGAGATCAGATTTTGCAGACGTCTTACCAGAGAAGTTACCTGGGATGTCACCAGAGAAGGAATTGGAGTTCACCATAGACCTGAAACCGGGGACTGAACCGATAGAAAGAACGCCTTATCGAATGTCGACCCTAGAGTTACAGTAGTTGAGAATGCAACTGAAGGAGTTGTTGGACCTAGGAATTATACGTCCAAGTGTGTCACCATGGGGTGCACCTTTTATTTTCATATGAAATAAATATGGGTCGTGGAGGCTCTGCATTGACTACCGTCAATTGAACAACGAAAAAATCAAGAATCAATATTACTTGCCAAGGATTGATGATTTGTTTGATCAGATGAAGGGTGTGACAATGTTTTCAAAGATCGACTTGAGATCAGGGTATCACTAGTTACGAATCAAGGAGGATGATGTCCCTAAGAACGCCTTTAAAGACGAGGTTTGGACATTACAAGTTTATTGTTTTATCATTTGGACTGACAAACGCCCCAGGGGTATTTATGAGTTTGATGAATGGGATGTTCAGAGAGTACTTGGAAAAGTTTGTCTAAGTATTCATTGACAATATCTGGATTTACTCTCGGATGATGGAGGAGAATGACGAGCACTTGTTCTTGGTACTACAGTGTCTGCGAGAGAACAAAATGTATAGGAAATTGTCTAAATGCTCATTTTTCTAATCAAAGATTCACTACTTAGGACACGTCATTTTCAACGAAGGTGTCCTCATGGATCCAGCAAAGGTCGAGGCTATTATGGAATGGCCTGCGCTGACGAATGTCCCAGAAGTGTGTAGCTTCATGGGTTTAGCAAGATACTATCGACGGTTCGTCGAGGGATTTTCGAAGATAGCAAATCCGACCACAAAATTGCAGAAAAAGAACAAAAAGTTTGTTTGGACCGATAAATGCACGGAGGAATTCCTAAGGCTCAAGGATCTATTGACAATAGCACTGATACTAAAGGTTCCTTACATGGACGTAGACTTTTTGGTATGCACTAATGCATCCAAGGAAGGCTTAGGTGGAGTCTTGATGCAAGACGGTCGAGTGATCGCTTATATCTTGAGGAAATTTAGAAGGCATGGGGAGAACTACGCGACGCATGATTTGGAGTTGTTAGCCATTGTTTATGCCTTGAGAGTTTGGTGACACTACCTTATTGGACAAAAAATTGAACTAAAAATGGACCACTGTGGATTACAATGCATCTTTACACAAAGCTACCTGAACGCGTGACAACGACATTTGTTGGAATTGCTTAGCGAGTATGATTTTGAGATTACTTACATAAAAGGAACAGTGAACCGAGTGGTAGATGCATTGAGTCAGAGACCACACATATTTTTGGTGTTGCCTCTTCATATTAATATACATGAAATGATTCTAACTTTACGGTGCGACGATGACTGGTACAAAGAGGTCAAGGATTTTATTGGACAAAACACAATGATGGTACCAAGATTTGAAGCATTTACGTTGGACGACGATGGACTATTGATATTTAAAAATTGAATTTGTGTACCACCGAATGACGAGTTGAGGAGTTTGATCCTAAACGAGGCTCACCGAGCAATTTACATGGCTCACTCGAGACTCACGAAGATGAGGGTGGACCTTAAACCCTTATTCTTCTCGAAGGGAATGAAGGAAGACATAGTCAACTATGTAGTTAGATGTCTAGAATGTCAGCAGGTAAAGGCTGAACATAGACATTCAACAGGATTACTACATCCACACGCTATTCTAGAATCAAAATGGGAGGTTATTTCGATGGATTTCATTGTTGGATTGCCATTGATGGCAAGGAGACACGACTCAATTTTTGTGGTAGTCGACACTCTGACGAAGAGTGCTCATTTTATTCATATGCGTACGACATATCAGGCACCTGACATAGCTATATTTTTCATCAGTGAGATATTGAGGCTGAATGGTGTGCCTAAGAGGATTATATTCGATCGATGATCGATGTTTACTAGATGATTTTGGACTGGTTTCCAAGAGGCCTTAGGAACCCAACTTAACTTGAGTACTGCGTATCACCCAGAGATAGATGGGAAGACCGAATGAACAAACCAAGTCTTGGAGGATATGTTGCGTATGTATGTGATGGAACAACATAAGCGTTGGGAGGAATTTTTGCCACTGGTAGAATTCACATATAACAACAGTTACCAAAGAACCATTAAGATGACGCCTTTCAAGTTTATTTATGGACGACCGTGTCCAAGGCCTTTGAGTTGGGATCAACTTGAGGATAGGGTCCTAATGGGACCAAAAGTGATCCAAGAAATGGAATATCAAATGAAAACAATAAGACAAAGGATCAAAGAAGCGCAGAATACACAGAAGAGTTATGTTGATGCGCATCCTGTCGCCCATAGTTACAAAGTTGGCGATCGAGTGTTCTTGCGGGTAAAACCGCATAAGATTTTGATCAAGTTTGGAAAGGGAGATAAAATATCTCCTAGGTTCGTGGGGCCTTTCAAGATTTTGGAGAGGAAGGGGCTCGTGGCCTATCGACTAGCCTTGCTTGATTCTTTGGAGTGTATGCACGATGTTTTTCACATATCTGTTTTGAGACATTATATTAGTGATCCTACACATGTTATTGACATGATTTCCTTGTAGGTATTAGATGAGGTGGTGCTCACAGCTGAGCCGATCCACTTCCTGGATCATCGCATTCAACAGCTGTGGAATTGAACAATAGATCAAGTCAAGGTCCAGTGGGACAAATATAGTCCGAACTCAGCGACCGGGGAGGAGGCATATGATATGTGCCAGCATTTCAATTTTTGTTTGATAGATAGACTTATGATACTATGATACACATTATTTCGACACTTATATATGGTGAAACTTTGGGACAAAGTTTAGACCAAGAGGGGATTTATGTAACATCCCGCTCTTGTGCGCACTGAGCGAACTTATTTTTTAGGACACTTGTTTGCAAGTGATCCGGATTATTATACTATTGGTTGTTTGATTATGATTATGAGAAATTATGGATGTGATTATATGTTATTTTGTGTATTTACATAGACAGATGCTATTGACTGGGTTCTCCTAAGTGTGTAGTACCTTGGACCTCGAGGATGCAGAGGCATGGATGAAACCCCTTGGACTCCGATCGAGTCAGGGAGTGGACTATTGGGGTTTGATTGTTGTTGATATGACATATGCAAATCTGATTACATGTTATGATGATTGATTTTATTTTTGACATGATTCGTTGATGATGGAAGCTGACGATAGCTTGCTGACTAGACTCACATGTGGAGTAGAGGGGTCACACATGGCAACCAGAGACGTTGAGGGAGGGGTGTGGACAACATCCCTGCCACAACCTACTAGCACTCCCTCCATGGATCGAACTATAGGTTAACGATTACCCAGTTCGAGAAAACCCATGATGTCGTGAGGGCAGACTACGACAATCGCTCACGATGATTCTAAGGGGCGTGCAATAAGGTAGGGGCCTTATTCCTTAGAGGCCCTTAGTCTCCCACAAGATCACCTGGCAGAGTATTGACTCCAGCAGTTTTTGATGTCTACCAATTCAATCAAGAGGTGAGTGGAACCCTTGAAGCACGTAGTGCTTCCTAAAGGGAATGTTGTGCAAGAAAAATGGAAAGAGGTGAGTGGCACCCTTGGAGCACGTAGTGCGTTATGAAAGGGCACGTCGCACAAGAAAAATAGAATGAGGCGAGTGGAACCCTGGGAGCACCTAGTGCATATTGTTGGCGTCAGAAGTCACTCCTGGATTGTAGCAAGAGTAAGCCACTCATGTGAGGAAATGCAAAGGCCTTCTGTGGTCATCGAGCTTTTAGCGTCCTATAGAAGAAAACTTTGAACAGAAGAACCTCTTATATTCAAAAGCAGAAACACTAAAAGAACATAACAACGCTATAATAAATCCTTTATCATAACACAGTCATGACGATTTATGTGAATCAATCAATCATGAACCCTTTTAGTGTGAGATCGAAACCAGATGAAAATAGAGTTGCCTTACATTGAACAAGAAAATTTCATATGCCGATACATAGCCAGGAAAACTAGTGCTTCATTAAAACATTACAGTTGGGAGCTCTGCTCTACCATCCATCCCTACAAAAATACAAAAACTGAGTATATATACTCAGAGAAATTCGCCACCTTGGCAGCAGGAGGGTAGCTGAGACATTAAAATTCAACTTAGCATGTGCAGGCTCCTCTAGTCAAACAAGGTCATTAGATCGGCATGGCTTCTTTAGGAAAACTTGCACACAGGAAGATCTTGGGCAGACTGCTTGCCAGAACCTCCATGTCTTACATTTAAGGAGTGAGGCGAGGTTTCAACCACCTCCTTACATTTAAGGAGTGAGGCGAGGTTTCAACCACCTCCTCCTACCTTTATTTACCTCTAACAGAGATCAAGATCGAGGCCAAGTTGAATTGGCACCTGGAGAATGCGGTGACGCCTCCTACAGCTAAACCCAATGCTTTGGCCCTTTGCACAGCTCTTTCTATCACCCAAAGTAACCACGGGCCATGACTCTGTGCCTATATTCAAAGGCACTTTTAATCATTTCACGTTTCGGTGATTCCAGATGCAGTGGAGGAGCGACCCCCTGTCTTTCAAAGTCCCGGTAGCCGAAGTGATGAAATGGCTAATCATTTCGTGTTTCAGCGATTCTAGATGCAGTGGAGGAGCGACCCCCTGTATTTCAAAGTCTTGGTAGCCGAAATGATGAAACGACTAATCATTTCACGTTTCAGTGATTCCAGATGCAGTGGAGGAGTGACCCCCTATCTTTCCAAGTCCCGGTAGTCGAAATGCCGAAACGGATAATCCGCAATCAATGGCCGGATTTGATTCAATATGGACGGTCACAATGAAACTTAAAGTATTTTGAGGATTCTCCCACTGGGAGTTCTCGTTCCTTTGCTCTCGACCCTTGTATTTGAAAGTCCTAGTAGCCGAAATGACGACCGGACTTAATCAGGCGCCATGTGTCCCGACTGGATCGGATGACCACGATCGATTCATGACTTTGGCCCTAAGGGATGAGCCCATGCACTAAACCTCGTGCAACTCTATGGCTCTGGCTTACCTGATGACTGTTGATTTGCTCCATCGATGGATCTTTGCCGCTAAAAAGAAAAAATGCCCACCCGCTTGATTATTAACCTGAAAATAGATATTTTATGCATGTTGCGCTTGGGTGCTCATGAATGCGACCTTGGATGACTTCATTTGATGGGTCTTAAGCCCCACTTCATCTATTCCTCACCAAGGACCCGAATCCAGAGAGAAGCTTCCCCCTTACAAGAATATGTGTTAACATTAGGCTCCATGGTGGATAGAGTCCTCCCTATGAGGCTCTAAGAACTCTTTACAGTTTCAGTGCCTTGCTGTTGGGCTATGGAGTCATTTATTAAGCCGAAAATACATAGAAAAACAATATTTACAAAAACAGAGTAGTTGTCTAAGGCTCAAACAAAACATTTCTTCAAGAAACGCCCATTCACTGGGCCGATAAAAAATTCTTCACCCTCCAAATCCTGCAACCTGTATGTGTTATTTAAGAATACTTCAGAGATTTTGAAGGGCACGATCCAGAGGGCATCAAACTTGTTGTGTTTTCCCCTATCCTACCTGGGTGCATCCCACTTAAGCACCAAATCTCCTAGCTTGAATTCCTCCTTCCTGAACTTCCAGTCAAAGGCTTGCTTGATCTTCTGCTGATGACTATGGGCTATGTCCATTACCTGCTCCTTGATCTGTTGCACTTCCACCACTTGATGAATTCTTCCTACCAAATGGTCTGGCTCTCCTTCATGATCTTGAAATAAATTTTCTATGGTTAAAGAGAGATCAGTGGGAAACACAACCTCTGTCCCATAAACAAGTTGAAAAGGTGAGGTGCCCAGGGACTTCTTTGTTGTCACTCGATCGACCCATAGAGAAAATTTGAGCTTTGAATCCCAGGCCCTCTTGTTGTCTTCCAATAATATTTTAATGAGTTTGATTAGACTTTTATTGGAAGATTCTGCCAGTCCATTTCCTTGAGGATAATAGGGGGTGGAGTGAATTAGTGAAATATCAAACTGCTCACAGAACTTAACCAGAGGCTCAGACTTGAAAGAAGCAGCATTATCAGTGACAATTCTGGCTATGATATCCTCCAGGAAGCTAATAATTAACTTGTGCGAAGCACTTCTGGTGGGGGTGGCTTCTATCCACTTGGTGAAATAGTCTGTTGCAGTCAAGATCCATCTGTCCTGACCACTTGAAGGAGGATGAATTTCTCCAATGAAGTCTAACCCCCACTATTGAAAAGGTGCTGAAGCTATTATAGGCTTTAGTGGTAGAGATTTGAGTTGCTACTTTCTTGAGAACCTTTGGCATTTGATGCAAGCTCTGACTTCTCTACAGACATCAATGAATAAGGTGGCCTAGTAGTACCCAGCCCTGAGAATTTCATGAGTTGTGGTCTTCCAGAAATGATGCCCTCCACAAAGGCCACTATGGAAATCAGACATAACTTTATGGGCTTGCCGTGGGTTCGTACACCTCTGAAACACCCCTAGAGGGTCTCTCCAGTACAAGACTTGGTCAATAAGGCAATATCTAACCGCCTTGAGCTTTAAAGCTCTTGCCTTGCTTTTTACTATTCCATCAGGAGGATTCAATTCTTGCAAAAAGTACAAAATGTCTATGTACCAGGTGCATTATGCTAGTGATAACCACCCTGAGAGATTTTGCTGGACGACTCAGCTTGCTGATTTTCTGAACAAGCATTGATGAAGTTAACCCCCACGGCCTTGCAATTGGATTCAACCAGTAGCTTGGCTAAACCCTGACCTTTAACCAACTTGGTGGGTTTTATCTCCAAGTCAAACTCAAGGATCTTAGCAATCCATTTACCTCTTCTTCCATCTATGTCAGGCTGTATAAGGATGTCTTTCACAGAGGCTGAAGGACCGTATGCAGTCACTCTTGAGTGCAAGACATAGAATCTGAAAGCTTTGAGATATTTCACCAAGGCATAGGCCTGCTTCTCCATGATCTCATACATGATTTATGCATCTCTTAGTGCCTTAATGAAGAAGGAAATGGGTTTCTCTCTCCCTTCCTCATTTTTCTATAATAAGACCGTTGCTACTATATCAAAAGAAGCAAAAGAAAAAAACTAGGAAATCCTTGGAATAATTAGGATTAATCAGCACAAGTGCCTCATTCAATGCCTTTTTTATTTGGACAAAAGATTCCCTGGGTTCAGCAGCCCATTTTACTTTATTTCTCTTTCTGAGCATGGCTGTGATGTGTTTCACTAACTCAACAAAATTTGAGACGAACCTCCTCAGAAAGTTAATCTTCCCTAAAAAATCTCAGACTTCCTTTCTAGACCTGGGAAGTGATAGGGTCTGAATTGCCTCTACCCTGCCGGGATCAATTCTCACTTCCTCTGCTGATACTATATGGCATAACAACTCCCCCTCCTTCATAGAAAACAAAGATTTCTTGGGATTTAAGGAAAGAATAAACCTCCAGCATTTCAAGAAAACTTTCCTCAAGTGACAATAGTGCTCTATATCAGACGTGGAGAAGACTGTGATGTCATCCAGATAGATCAGCACAAACTGATATTTCTCCCCGATGAAGGCTATGTCCATGATTCACTGAAATGTTTCTCCTACATTCATTAATCCAAAAGGCATTTTGGCATACATGAATGTGCCCCAAGGCATGGTGAAGGCTGTTTTTACTCTATCCTCAGGCATGACTGATATCTGATTATAGCCAGAAAAACCATCAATCATTGATATCCTAGATGCACCAGTTACCCTCTGCAATATGTGTTCCATGTTGTGCAAGGGATAGTTGTCTCTTTGAGCTCCTGTTCAGGTTCCTAAAATCAACACAGAGCCCGATTTCTCCACTTTTCTTCCTCACCGGGACCAAATTGGCCACCCACTCAGAATATCTCAAGGGGACAATGATTTGGGCATCTAACAACTTCTTCACTTCTCTCTCCATGACARGMAACAACATGGGATTTATCTRTCTTAGCTTCTGCCTAAATGGCTTAGCCTCTTCCTTCAGTGGGATCTTGTGTTCAATGACAGATGTGTCATATGTCTTGAGGTCTTCATAGGTCCATGCAAACACATCAACAAACTCTCTTAGTAACTCAGTATATTCGACCATCTGCTCTTTTGTCAAACTTCTTGACAACTTGACAAACTTAGGCTCCTCCTGTGTGCCAATGTTGCACTCCGTTGTGTCAACATCTCCATCTGAAAACCTACCCTTTATTGCCACATCATTTCCATTGAACAATATTTCTAAAGGGACTAGTCCCTTCGGAATGTGATTGCTAGAAAAATGAATAATATGGTGATTAGCAATTTTATTTAAAAATATCTCAGGGTGAGGGTGACTTTCAAGATCAGGATCCTGATCAATGTGCAATGCAGAAAAATCATCGACAGACTGAAGAATTTTTTTTGATTTCAAGATCATCTTCGAATGCCTTCCAATGCTTGATATTGTCTGGACCAGATGGCCTATATCTTATCTCAACATCATATTTGATCTTAGGCGGCAGAGGGATCCTGAACAGACTAGCTAAGACAGCTAAGGAATCAACTAAAGTATTTTCCTCTCTTGGAATAAAAGAAATGTTGAAAGATGAGAAGAAATTATCAATCAGGTCCCACACCTCATTTTTGTAACTCTTGAGCCAAGGATGCTTAGCCCGATAAGAATTTATGACTTTTTAGATTATCAACTCAGCATCTTCGAATGCTGCTACCTCCGCAATTCCCATTTCTTTTGCAGCCCTTAAACCCAGAACAAGAGCTTCATATTCTGCCACATTATTGGTAGCTTCAAATTGTAGCTTGTATGACAGGGATATGGTTTCCTGACAAGGCGACACAAAAGCCACTCCAACACCAGCGCCTACGCTAGAAGAAGCTCTGTCGAAGAACATCTTCCAAACAGAGGTGGTTGGAGGAGGTATCTCGTGATTAAATATGAGTTTCTTTCTAATTTGAAAAGGGGCTTCAGGAGTATCAATGAGCTGCAATAAAGTAGACCCCAAATCAGTGTCAAGTGCAAAGATAGGATGATTGGTGGGGTCTACTTCATCACTAACAATGTAGGCCAGCTGAGCTTCTCTGTACAACCTCCCGTGTTCCTCTCTAAAGACTGGAATGGTGTCATATGTGAGATCCATCTGTAATGTTCCTCCAAGTTTTTTAATCCAGGATCTTGACAACAACATGTCGAACTTGGGGGGAACATCAACTACTACAATGTCCATGATCACACTCTTCATTAGCGGCTGAAATAAAGAGACCACCAAGTCTTTGATGACTCCAAGGAATTGCACCCTCCTTGAATCAAAAGAGTACAAATCGTGATAAGCCTTTGTCAC
>JZKD02S2043579.1:0-10563 GCA_000966675.3 Picea glauca
TAAAATTCAAGAGATCCCTTGAAAATTTATTTGTGGTGTCATTTGAAAATTGCACAATCCAGCTCCAAGCGGTGATACACAAATCAATCTTACTGAGAGGGGGAGAAATATTTGACAAAAGAGGAGATAAATGGGTGTCCAGCTCCAAGCGGTGATACACAAATCAAAGAAAGAGGGTGGTCAGTAAGATTTTGAAATGGCCGACGGGTCTGCAAGTGCATATATCAATTCAACAACCCTGGTCTTTGGCGTCGAGAAATATTTGAGAAAAGACGAGATAAATGGACGAAATAAAATTCAACTGAGCATCTTGTCCTTTTCTTGCCTTGCTGTCATCGGCAGAGCATAGACGTATGCTAAACTTTCTCCCATTCCAATTATTTTCCACCTATTTTCTAGTTGGTTTTTAACAAATTTTTCTATAAAATAGTAAACACGTAGAATGTTTAGGTTATCTTTATTTTAATTTAGCTTGCAATATTTTCATGGCCGTAGTATCTGCATGGAAATGGCCTCTTACAGGACCAACATGTGCTTACTAAATCATGCTATCCCTCTCATTCTCTAAAACACATCTCCTTAGTACATCACTTGGTCCTATTTATGCAAGTATCCACTTATGAGTGTATAGGGAGAAACTTTCATGGAAAGTACTTTTTTCTTCTTCTCTCATAGACTTTCAAGTGCCTTTCCCTCTTGTAAGAATTCTTCACTCAGACTTTCAAGTGTCTTTCCCTCTTGTAAGAATTGGACAATTCTTCTACCAATTCTCTTGAGTAGCCTCAACTTTAAGTGTTGTGTCCTGTGCGACTTAAGGGATGTTTAGAGAGGGATTTAGGGACATGAAAGGGATATTTCATATGTTTATTATAGTTCTATTAGCTTCACCACCTGATGGAATAGACAGAAAGAGGAAGGATATTTCATATGTCTATTATAGTTTTATTAGCTTCACCACCTGATGGAATAGACAGAAAGAGGACTTGAAAAGAAAATTGAGTTCTCGGAGCAAGTTATGAGATGATCGTGCACTTGAAAATGCTACCCATTTCTTGGCATTTAAGAAGCCAGAGAAAGATTTCAACCCTTCATGCTAGTGATTCATGGGATGTATTTGGAATAGGCTTTGTAACTAAGTTCTTTGAAGTCTCCGATGATATAAATTTGGGTGAAATCACAATTTTTTGTTGTTTAAATTGCATTTTTGAATGCATAAATGGCTTCAGCATCTTGAGAAACCCCYGAGGYACTCAGATTATACAGACTTAACCACTCAAATATGTAGATCCAATAACTTCTCATTGAATTTCGGGTAAAATTAAATAGATAGTATCACTTGAAAGGCACCAAAACATAAAACATTTAGACTATGATATTCTTATGTATCTCATCCATCCAACCTCTATGTTAGTTGGGGAGTCATTGTTTAGTGAATTCTCCATTAGAGTTATGAGAGCTAGGGCTGCAATGGGTAGCTCTTCTTTGGTTGCTCAGAGAATCCATAAACTATTTCCCCCATGAAAATTTAGATGGGGACATGCTAGATCTAGAAGAAGCCATGTAAATTTGAACATTGTTGTCCCTCCAAGATAGACATTTTAGTTTAGTTTCTTTTAATCTTTTATGAATTGTAATGTAGTTTTGGTACTCTTATAGTTTGTACGGAAGTATACATGGCAGGACTATTTGGTATAAAGTATTATAGGCCAAGGTATATTGTTTTGAACTTGGTTATGCCCATTTTTTTTCAAAGTTGTGACCATTTTTTGAAACTTTTCTATTAAATCATTGTCTAGTTTGGTCATAGTGCTCTCTAATACAAATTATAACCATTACTATTTAAAAAAAAAAGAATAAAACAAAAAACAAACATACAAACTACAACAATTCAATAAATATGACGTCAAATTACAATATAACAACTTATTCTCATTTAAGAACACAAAATACTCCATTATCAATTTGCAATTTAGAATCACAAACTTCATAAACCATATTCCCTTTGCTTAGATATGCTTTATAAATACTCCTTTTACTCTTGGTGCCTCCTTGCTAACATGGCTGAAGGCCATATGATGAGGGTTATAACTTTTGACTCGGTTATCCGTTTGGGATGAAATTTTATAGAGAGTTGTGTCTCAAAGGGTTCAGTGCCATGCCGATCTGATCATTTAAATTGAACATTGTTTCAACACTTTTTCGGGGCCAAAATTCTTCATATAAGACCTCAAATCGGGGTTTTAGTGTTTTTACGAGAATTTTTAAATTTTTAATTATCAGTTATCTCTTAGTTTATGAACTTAATCATAAGCGAGTTGAAAAATAGTGTTCTTCTAGTTAGCTCTTAGTTGTTGGTCAGTTTTAGGGTCATGTGAGAATTTCTTAAAATTAGATGGTTTTACTAAAATTAGTTGTTTTTCTAAAATTAGTTGTTTCGAAAATCTGAGATAGTAGTTATAAGGGGTTAAACTTCCATTGTAATAGTTGTTGTTTTTCTTCATATGAGATATGATCGATATATTATTACAATGATGAGTGTTTCATATATAGGGAACATATGGTGACCATCCATGAAAGAATGTGTCCCTTGGATAATCAATAATTATTTATTATTATCATTTACTTATTATATATAGTATTTAATAATCAATAATTATATTATTAATTATTAATATAAGAGAATGTCTTTCCGATGTTGTCCAAACATCAACACTCCCTCTCAATGAGGGAGACATTTTGCATCATGCCAAGCTTGTCTCTAAAGTATACAAACTTCACCCTAGACTCATGATACTTGTCTGTCAGTCTTGGGAGACGTCTCTCTCCCACCTGAACCGAGGAGAAACTCCTTCTGGGACTCTCCCTCTGATCCAATTGACTCTCTCTACGATTAGGCTCACTCTGGGTCCGCATGTAATAACATATAGCATCTTGAGTCTTTATCATTCCTTGTCAAATCACCATGACTAGGAAAAATATCACAACAGGATCCTTCACCACAAGTACACACCTGTTAGTGAATGTCATCCTGATGTTAACGTGGAAATCACTTCAAGCACCTCAAGTCCATATTATTCCTTTTCATGATCAAGGAAGGACTACACCTAAGCCCATTTACCACAAGTTCACCTTTATGATAAATGTATCATATCTCACTTAGTCTGCAGCCCAATCTAGGAGAAGGTCCACCCGATGATGAAACATCAACACTCCCTCTTAGCTAGGGAGGTATATTTCCACAGTAGTACACAACTATTATCCAGTGGTACACAACCACTGCTAGTAGCACACAACTATTATCTAGTGACACACAGACATTGCCAGTGGTACACAACCACTGTAGTAGTACACAACTATTGTCCAGAGATACACAGTCTCCGCCAGTGGTACAAAACCATTGTAGTAGAAAAAGGTTTATCACACATGGCACTCCCATGTGGAATTCTAGAGGCTACTCCCTCTAGAAACACTAGGGTCAACTCCCCATTGTGTGTGACATCAAGGTCAACTCCCTTGACATGTCCTCATGTGCTCTCCATATGGGACATGTTCTCATATGCTCTCCATATGGGACATGTCCTCATGTGCTCTCCACAAGGGACGTTGGGCTATCCCTTCTCGGATAAGTTTCTTCATAGATCAACACACTTATCCCTTCTCGGATAAGCCCAAACCCACTTATCCCTTCTTAGATAAGTGTCCCACTTATCCCTTCTCGAATAAGTGTCCTCACAAATCAAATCAACTCAGTTCATAGAGGAGTATGATCTAGAGAATGTTTGTCACACATGGAACTCCCATGTGGACTTATAGAGGCTACTCCCTCTAGAAACACTAGGGTCAACTCCCCATAGTGTGTGACGTCAAGGTCAACTCCCTTGAAACGTCCTCATGTGCTCTCCACATGGGACGCGTCCTCATGTGCTCTCCATAAGATATGTTGGGCTATCCCTTATCAGATAAGTGTCCTCACAAATCAACACACTTATCCCTTCTCGGATAAGCCCAAAACCACTTATCCTTTATCAGATAAGTGTCCCACTTATCCCTTCTTGGATAAATGTTCTCACAGATCAACTCAACTCAGTCACAGAGGAGTATGATCTGGAGAATGTTTCAAGAAGATGAAAACATCAAAACTCCCTATCAACGAGGGAGGCATTCTTTTCCATGCAAATTCTATCACAGAAGTACTCGAACTTCATCCTGGTTTGGTAAGAACATCAACAACCTGCTCATTGCTTCTACGGTTCTCAAGGCCACAGAAGTTTGTTTCCTGCTACACTAGGAAACCATGGCAGATCCCAAAGTGAAGCAACACCCAGAGGTTCTCTTCTTGTCCACTGCGCTCCCTGCCCAATCAGATTCAATATATCCCTACAATCTCATGTCAATACTGGAAGTATATCTCAGACCATGTCCAACTGTGCCTCGTAGGTATCTCAACACATGCTTCGCAGGAATCCAGTGTGTCTGTCTCCGCTGACTCATAAACTAGCTAAGTGTACTCGTTGCATAACAAATATTTGTTCTGGTGTTAAGCAGATATATCAATGATCTAATCAACTGTCTGTATAAAATCAGATCAATTTTGTCACAATCGAAAGAAGACACACTTAGTTTCTTCAAATTCGTCACCATTGGTGTAGCCACGGGCTTCAAGTTCAACATCCCAAACTTCTTCAATATCTAAATTGTGTACTTCCCCTAACTCAGGAATATCTCATCACTTCTTTGTCACACGTCTAGTCCCAAGAAGTAGTGCATCATACTTGCATTCAACAATAAGGCCACCATATACTTGCATTCAGCAATAAGGGTCTCTATACCGGTGAGGAATAAATCATCAACGTAGAGGAACAAAAGCATGGACTCACCATTAATATTCTTGAAGTACAAGTTGGGATCAACAACACTTTTGTTGAATCCCAAACTCATTAGGTGTCCATCAATCCTCGCATACCAAGCTCGAGGTGCCTGCTTGAGTCCATACAGGGCCTTCTTCAACCTGCACACATGAGACTCCTTCTCATGTATCACAAAACCATTTGGTTGCTCGATGTATACTTCTTCGTTAATCTCTCCATTGAGAAAGGTTGTCTTTACATCCATCTGATGTAATTTCCAACCCATGGATGTTGTAGGAGAAATAATCATCCAGATAGAAGTGTATCGAGCAATAGGAGAAAATGTCTCCTCATAATCTATTCCCTCCACCTGAGAGAATCCTCTAGCAACAAATCTCATCTTGTGCCTCTCGATGCTCCCATCAACTGTGTGTTTGATCTTATAGATCCATTTGGAAGTCACTACAAACTTCCCCTCAGGTCTTAGAACAATATCCCACACATCATTCTTCATGATGGATTGATACTTCTCCATCATGACATATCTCCATATTGGATGACTAGTTTCCTCCTCATAACAGGAAAGCTCAAAATGAATGATGTGGCTCATAGTTGCGGCATAGCTTGAATATCTCTTAGGTATCTTGCTCACTTAGAAGGTACCACAAGGATTTGCATGTCCTTCTTCCTCCTGCAGAGTCTAATGAGCCCATGCAGGTCTCTTCCAACCTATTGCAATATTTCTAGGAACATTAACTAGAGATACAAGATCAACGGGACCAATTTGATCAAAAGGCTCAACTGTCTCCCTCTGAAAGGTAATTTCATCTTGGACCATATTTGACATATAAAGGTTTCCTCATGAAATCAATGTCTAAGACATATCGAGGTTCCCTCATGGAACCGATGTCTCACAAGATATATCGAGGTTTCCTTGTGAAACTAATGTTTTGGTTCCTTCACCTCACCATTTGAGGCACGTCAGGATGAAGTTTACATTCCCCCTACTAGTCCACATAGGACCCTCTCGGGAGAATGTCTCATGATGTTTCCTCAAATATCAACACTCCCTCTAGAGTTGGAGGTGACTCCTCATCTATCTTTGCTCCCTCTGACATCGAAGGTAGATCTTCCTCATTCTCTGGTGGTAATTCAATCTCTGCTACCTATGGATGTAATATAACCTCCTATACTTGGATCTATCACCATAGTTGTGCTACAGTCGATCTTGACTGGTTGTATCCATGATCACTAGAATTTTCTTTGTTATTTGGCATGGTCCCATCCTGGGAGGTACATTTCTCCTCGAGACTTCATGTCTCTGAGCATCATGTCTATCAATGTCTCTCCTTGATATCATGTTGGAAGGTATTTCCCTCTATGTTGTCCTCCTGCGACCGTCATTATGGATCATTCTCGGAACTATTACCTGTGACATTCCCGGAACAAGAAACCATAACAACAAAACGCATCTCCTTGAGGAGATCAATTTATCTTGTGCACAACTATATATAATGACCCTCCAAATGATATGTCTTCTACTATGACCAACACACATCCATCATATACTTTAGTAAACACTAGAACACCAATAAGTAACTCAGAAAATTTCAACTTCTTAGTCTCTTCATTAGATCACTTATCCCACATGTGAGAGATAAAAAAATATGTGCCTCTTTTGTTGTGTCTATCAAGTGTCTTTTTATAGTAATATTAGATTGATCCAAAAAGACACTTTTCTTTGAAAGTTAAATTTAAAATTAAATTAAATTTTCTTTCTATAAATAGTTGGAGAATACCTCTCGTAACTACCTAAAGATTAATTTGGTTATATGCAATACATTCCTCATATTTAGGTATTAGACATTTTTTCCCACCATAATTTATGGAATTCTTTCTATAATTTAGGTCGGAGTAAAAAGTAAATATGTTGTACATAGAGATTGTAACAACCCCATAAATTTAACACTCCCAACATTTTACTCTACTCTCATTTTCCTGGTTTGTGAAGGAGTCAACATGTTGTTTTTCTTCATATGAGATATGATCGATATATTATTACAATGATGAGTGTTCCATATATAGAGAGCATATGGTGACCCATCCATGAAAGGATGAGTCCCTCGGATAATCAATAACTATTTATTATTATCATTTACTTACTATATATAGTATTTAATAATCAATAATTATATTATTGATTATTAATCTAAGAGAATGTCTTTCCCATGTTGTCCAAACATCAACAATAGTTAGGATGGAGAAGGAATAAAAGAGAGTTATTTTCCATTCTCGTGTCTTTGCATGGTTTTAAATCTTGTGAATGAATCTAAGTTTATTGACTACATCACCATGTCTTCCAAGGTCCCATGACTCTCCCAAAGATTCATGCTTCATGGAACATTGATCTCCCTATTCTAATTGTGATTGGGCTTGTGGAGAGGAATCTTTTGAGCCCTCCACAAAAATCCTCAAGTGCATTAGGATATCATCCAAGTTTAGATGACTTTTGTAAAGCTTATTTCTTTGTGGGCCATTAATTGTCTCCATCCAATGGTGCTCAAGTTTCTGGAGAGGAATCTTGTAAACTCTTCAAAAAGACCTTGCAGTGCATTATGAGTCAATCTCAACATAGTCCTCTTTGGGACCATATTCTCTACCATATGGTCAATAAAATCCATCTCAGAAATAACAAAGTGTATTATAAAAATTAAACTATATGTAAAGGATTTTCTCAAATTTATAAATTTTTTCTTCTTAAAACCATCAATTAAAAATATAATATATGTAAAGGATTTTCTCAAATTTATAAGTTTTTTCTTCTTAAAACCATCAATTAAAAATATAATGTTGAATGGTTCTAAAAAAAATAGAATAATTATAAACATAAATCCTTGAAAAAATAATAATGACAACTACAATAGTAGAAACATGTGCAAGCCCCATAATGATTCATTGAAGAACATGTGAACCATTTATGAAACAATGTGGGCAAAAGGTCCACCATACCAAAAAAACAATTTAATCTTTATACAACATATCTACTCCATGTGGGGTAGTCTAGTTACAAATATATTTTAATTTATTATATTTTTATGATATACTAAAATTTATATTTTCTTTTATTGAATTACCATTGAATTAATTTATATGTTCAATAAATATTAGTAATATATTTATAGATAAATAAATAAATAATTAATAATTTATATAAAATTAAAAAACAAAATCCTAAACATCACTTTAAAATACATAATAAAAATTACAATTTGAAACGAAATTCCATTATAGAAATATATCATTAAAATAATATCATGTATATAGCATATGCATAGGTAGGCCACTGCAGCATTAGTTAGTTTATTAGTAGATTTAGACGTAGCTTCCTCTCACTTGTTGAAAAACTGAGAAGCAATTGGATCAATGAAAGTTGATAATTTTATTCTCACTATGGTTAGTTTATTGTGGTCAAAGCTTATTGCTAAGCAATTGAAACTATTAGATTTAGACGTAGCTTCCTTACTTGTTGAAAAAATGAGAAGACAATTGGATCAATGAAAGTTGATAATGTTATTCCTCATGATGGTTAGTTTATTGTGGTCATATTAAAAAAAGCTTATTGATAAGCAATTTAATTGTGATGATAATTAAGTTATAATTTTTAATTACATAAAAATGAATAAATAATGTTTTAAATATTTGAGAATAATAAAATTAAAAAATATTTTTTAAATTTATAATATTAAAGTGTGCATGTTTTTATAATTATTTATAATCTTAATTTAGATTTTTAAAAGTAAAATGTATAGTTTATGAAACATTCAAGGTTTAGAATGGACACTTTATTCATTATTATTGTTCTAATATTTTTTTTAAACGATGGATAGAATGTCTTCACAACAATAAACTTTTCATAAATTTTATACACAATTTACTTCCAAAAATCTAAATCACTAAATTTATAATATATTATATAAATAACAATTAAATATTAAATCAAATTTATAAAACATAAAACTAAAATAATTAATAAATTAATATAAATAAAAAATAAAAAATAAAAAAAATTAAATATAACACTAAAATTATTAATAGTGTTTTAATATTTAAATGAAGAGAAACATTAGAGCATCAACCTAAAAACTTTATAATATAATTTAAAATCTTTCATAATGTTCTCTTTCCTATTAATAATAGAGTAGTACATTCATATTAATAATAATAATAATAATCTATTTTTAAGGTCACGGCCAAGTCAGCACACCAAATTGGTGTATGAGACCCCCTTGTAAAGTCTACTTCTGGATTTGAACCTGTGACCTCTTAAGAAGAAACACATGTTCTTAACCATTAGGCCCACTCAGCCTCTATACTTTAATGATAGAGTACATTCATATCACTTTAAAATGACGGAAATTTTAATTTTTTAAAATTTAAATATTTATTTTAAATAAATTGATCATATGATTTAAATTATTATACATTTAGTAAAAATTAAATAGTTCAATATTTTTTATTTATATATATTTTTATGAAATAATAAAATATATTTATTTATATTTATATAGAGACTATATATATAATTGAGATTTTCATATTTAATTTTGAAGTAAGATTTAAAAGTGTTTTTAATTTTTTAAATGTTTTTTTGAGGGGGAAGTGAGAAAACAAGTTATTACATCTAACAGGAGCAATTAGATGTAATTTATTACATCTTTTCTCAAATATTTCTTCACGACAAAGACGACGGGTTGTTCAATTCATATACGCGCGTTCAGTCGGCCATTTCAAGTCACTCAACATGCAGTGGAAAGACCACGCGTTGTTCAATTCATATACTCACGTTCAATCAGTCATTTCAAGTCACTCAACATGTCTTTGGGTACTTATTTATCCACCACAGGCTTGGTTCAATTTATTTGTTCAATTCATAACGCTATCTTCATATTGGGTTGTAGAGTACCTCATTACTTTTTGTGCAATTATATTTAAAATATATATATTTTAATGTTCAGCATAAATAAGATATTTCAATATTCACTTTGAGTTATGTGTGTGTGTAATTTCTTAAGTGTTTAACATGTAATTCTACAATTATTATGAAGGGATATTTAAGTCCTTTAATGTTTAACATGGAATGGAATTGAAAAGTAAAAATTAAAAAAAATTAATAACAAATGAAATATTTTAATGTCAATGATAAATAAAATATTTCAATGTCTATCTTCACTAAAATATTTCAATATCAACTTTATATATATATATATATATATATATATATATATATATGGTGGAGATGTGTTATTCCTTTTGTGTTACACACACACACATATAGTAAATCTATCTTAACTCCAGATTTGTCATAACTCCACTTACTAGGAGTCTTATTTTGGAGTCACATGTGCATGCACAAGGAAACCTTAACCTAGTGCCCACTTCTTCTCTCATGGAGATTACTATATATGTGTATCACTCTCCCATTGTAAATTAATGTATTTCAATGGATTCATAGTTCATTCACTCTTATTTCTTTTTGGTCTCATGCTTGCAAGTGTTCTTTATTCTTAGAAACTAGATTATTGTTCTTAACAATTTAGTTTATCTTTGCAACTAGATTCCTATGAGAATTTTTACATGGTACTAGAGCTTGTAAGGAAAAAAACTATTTTTCTTTACATGGTATCAAAGCTTAGGAGGAGCTTGTAAAAAGAAACTA
>JZKD02S2043590.1:40104-52655 GCA_000966675.3 Picea glauca
AGGCAGAATGAGAAGTCGGTCCCAGAATATATTAAGGTGGTTATAACCACCCAGAATAAGAAGTCGGACCTACCAGTGAAAAGACACCTCCGTCCACACGTGCCATATTGTATAAATAAAGAGGCTAGCGCCTCATTTGGACACACACTCGCTTGTTCATTAGAGCGCAAGTTCAGAGCTGCAGTTGGAGAAGAAGTAAGAGAGAGAGAGGCACATTCTTGGGAGAGGACCTTCTGTATTTGTTTGAGTTATCTCTTGGCATTGTATTGGCTATCTATATTAAGGAAGTTTTTGCTGGGTTTTCTCCCCCATGAGGGTTTCCCAGGATAAATGATGTGTCTCTTGTGATTGTGTATTTCTCAATGATCCTATCTATGCTATTGTTATCTAGTGAAATTAAAAGAAACCTAATAATAGATTAAACCTTAACATGTATCAGAGCTAAGATGAAGATAGCACCTTTCACATGCAAGTTGGAACATGAAAGGATACTAAGTAACATGCCTGGAATTTAGATTGTACATTGTGTCAAAAGTGTTAACCAGTCCCAGTTCGCCAATGACACATTGTTGGTGGGCAGATCCTCCATTTCCATCGCCACAAAATTCTGAAAAATCTTGGAATATTTTTTGGATGGTTCATGAGGAGCAGTCAATCACAGGAAGATTAAAATTTATGGTTGGAATACCACATTGTAGGTAATGAATTCAATATCCAGATTTTTTCAATTCACTCTTGCAGAGAAATGGTCCTCCTTCCACTATATTGGGATTCCCATTTCTTTGAAATCCACGACATCTCAATATTGGTTTGGGGTCATAGAGAAAATATGGGGAAAATATGAAATGGAAAGAACAACAAAATGTGAGTATTTTATTCTTTGATGGGGCTTTAAGTAATAAACGAGGGGTGACAAGTGCGGGGTGGGAGTCTATTTGATCCCGAAGGAAAACAAATTGATTATTACACCTTGGGGCTTGGGAATGTATCTAACAATATTCCTTAGGCATATTCGATGTGGAAAGGCTTGGATACAACAAAGGAAGAGGGAGTCAAAACATTAACCATCCTGGGGGATTTGATGTTGGTTCTAAAATATATATTGATGATGTATTGGGATATTGATGTACTTTGAATTAAATCTTTACCATGTCATGTTGAGCTATGGTCCTATATATATGATGTACTTGACTTGAGTTGTATACAGACATGGGTATACCCTACTTGTGAAATAAGGGATGATATACGTCACAAAACCTTGTTGTGTTTGCAAGGGGTTTCCTTTCCTCTATTTGGCAAGTGACTTCCTCATTAGGCTCTTGCAAGTCTAAAAAAAAATGTAATGTATTTCAACCATATTTTTCTCTCCTAACCTCTTACATTAGGGCATTTGTTGACACTTGTCTTTTTTTACATGCGACAAATTGTGTTGAATTTGGTATGCATTATCATTTGGTCTACTTGGCATTAGAAAAGATAAAATGTACTTTGAAACTTTGAATAAATTGTGTGTTTTCTTGATTAACATGACCTACATGCCTTTTCCTTCAAAAGTTGCACAACTGCCCTAAAAACGGGTCAAAACCTACACAAGTCTAATAAAGTCAATTTGAATCACAAGATGTGTGTTGGGGTCGTGGCCAAAACACATGTATTTTTGGTTTTCTATAGAAGGTGAGTCTATTCGTCACCTAAAATCCCTAAAAGGAACCCTTCATATACAAAAGGGTCTCTTTTGCACCTGGTTAAGAACCTTGGATTTGATTATAATGACATGTTGTTGGATTTTCTTTTCTCATCTTATAAGTGCCCATCTTGCACTTATCTTCTACATTTCCCATTTTTTATGTAAAAATCGAGGAGAGATTTCTTGAAGACATTATAAAGTGCATTTGACTAAGAGAGTCTTTGAGGAAAAAATCCCCAAGGAGGAAAGGTTTGGATCCACTTTCTATAGATGTAAGGTAACTCATGCTTTTTTTCTTGCTTATTAGGATCTCTTTTCTTTCCCCTATATACTTATGTTGATTAATGATTGTTTACTTGTATTTACTTTCCTTGAACCTTAAGTAGTCATATGGTTTCTATTTTTTAAGTAAGTTAGATCTAGGGTATATCATTTGTGTAATGGATTTTTGTGTAGGTATATGTGGAGCTCATAATCCTTCTCTACTGTTTCTTTGATCTCAACTATCAAGATTGAAGTGTCACTCTTCAAGGAGTGACTCACATGTAAGTGTCTCACTCTTTTCTATTGTACCCTAGTTTATGCTATGGATTGTTTGTGGGCTTGGTAGAGTTAAACAACTCATTTGATTTTTTTATCCTTGAAGGAGAGGACCCGATACCTATGCACCCTGACTTTAAGGGTATGCAACATTTACATGGAGTCACTTTAGACTTTCAAATTTTTATCACATATGCATTAGTGTGTTCTTTACTTCCATACTTCATTTTGAGATGAAGTTTCAAAATGGTGCGATGTTAGAGATGAAGTTTCAAGGTGTCCAAAATAACCCATTTAAAACCCCATACTAATTATTGACAATTGAATACACTAATAATTGAATAATATACTTGTTATGAACTAAATATGACATAAAATGAAATTTGAAATTTAAAAATTTTAACTTTCTCTTAAAAAGTTAAAAAAAAAATTGTGATAAACATTTTTTAAAATATGTAAATATAATTATAATTATAATTATAATGTATTTGACAATAAAATAATATTACATAAACATAATAATAACATTCACATACAAACACTTATATAAATCTTTTTATCATAACTAGTTTTTCAAAAAAATTTAAATTCATTTGAAATTAAAATTCACATAACATCTCTCCAAATTATAAAATCCTACTTAATATCAAGATCTTTTCTCCTCATAAGAAAACCACTACCACTATTATAAGAATAGATTTTTTTTAATTATACAAAATTCAAATAACATTTTTCCAAACTATAAAATCCTACTTAATATCAAGATCTTTTCTCCTAATAAGAAAACCATTACCACTATTCATCTTTTCTCCTAATAAGAAAACCATTACCACTATTATAAGAATTATACAAAATTCTTTCATCAATAAAGAAGATAATATTCAATCATTCTATATATAAGACAAGAAGATAATATTCAATTATCTAAGGGATTGTTCTTTGATTATACAAAACTCTTTCATCAATAAAGATGATAATATTTAATCATTTTACAACCATGTTAACATAATTCACATCTCTTTAAAAGTATCTATTTGGCCATGATATGCTTCTTCTTTTTTAAATCGTTTTTTATTACCATTAAATAATTTACTCTTAGTTATATTCTTGTAACATTTATCTTAAATTTTTTATAATTAAAAATGTTTTAAGATTGTAATCAATAAGTTTTTATTTGACACAAGTATTAACTACACATTTTTGTAAAACTTTAACACATTTAAGAAAGATATGATATTTATTTAACATGTTTTTATAAAACTTTAACACTTTTACTAAAGCTATTTATTTAACATGGTCAATTATATCCAACATTAACAACATAATCAATTTCTATGGTTCCATTGAATACAATTAATCCATTATTTTTTCTAACATGATCAATTTCCATGGTTTTATTGAATACAATTAATCCATTATTTTTTCTAAGACGTTATTGAACATATGTTTCCATGGTCCCATTCAACATAATTAATTCATTATTTCTTTTAAGAGCATATGTTCATCTTTCTTTTTGGAAGCTTCTTGAAATGAGTATCGAATAATGTTACGAGACTTTTTGCAAAGGTTAAGAATATATTTTTTAAAGTTATTTGGGATTTGATTTGCATGTAGTTTAAGTGCTTTTTCTTTTTGATTTTATGTCATTTATTTAGATTAAAATATAATTAAAACAAAAATTTGATGAACAATTTAATGGTCGGCCCCACAAATTTCATTCAAAGCAGTAGGGGATGAGATAAGGTTGCCCCCTTTCTTCTTTTGTTCATAATTATGGTTGATTTTCTAGGTCACAAGTTGGAACATGAAAGGGTAATAAGCAACTTGCTTGGAATTCAGATTGTACACGATGTCAAAAGTTTTAATCATTCCCAGTTCATCAATGACACATTGTTGGTGTGTGAAGCCTCCATTTCCATTGCCTCAATATTCCAAGAGGTCTTGGAATATTTTTTGGATGGTTCGGGAGGATTAGTCAATCACAAGTGTAAAATTTATGGTTGGAATACCACATCGCATGTAATGAATTTAATATCTAGACTTGTTCAGTTTACTCTTTAGATAATTGGTCCTCCTTCCACTATCTTGGGATTCCCATTTCTTTGAAATCCACAACATCTCGGGACTAGTTTGGCATCACAAAGAAAATACGAGAAAAATATGTGCAATGAGGCTCTCAATGGCTCAATTCAACTAGTAGGGTGGTTCTCATCAAAGATGTCCTATTGACTTTTCCTCTCTTTCAATGCTCAACTTTGTTGCCCCACCATATTATCATGAATACGATCTCTATGGATATACAAAAATTTATTTGGAAAGGGGAAGATAAAATGAAAAGAAATATCATCTCATCCACTAGAAAGTGGTATGAAATTCCAAGGACAGAGGCGGATTGGGAATTTGAGACCCTACAATGATGAATATAGCTATGAGAGATAAATTCATGTGGAGAATAATCTCTAGTAAGCCAACTTGGTGAAATAAGGCTTTGTGGAAGAAGTATTTCAAAGGAGCCAGTCAAAGGTGTGCCTGGAGTATTTGCTAAAGGAAGTCAAAAGTTCTCCAATACATAAGCTTCTTAAGCATACCATTCCAATCATACAAGAAAAAATAACTTAGAGTGGGAAGACAATTAATATTTGGGATGATAACATTCTAGGACAGGATAAGTTTTCTTCTTAAGAGGATTTAGCTCCATTACAGAGGTGGATGAAGGATCAAGAGCTTCATGAACTTTATGAAATTTCAAATTAGGAGGATGAGTCTGGAAAATAGGCAGGTTGGAGATTTGGATCACCCCTAGTGCACATACTCCCTCTCATCCACTCAATTCATGCGCTATCAAGATGTGATCCATGGAATAAATTCAAAAAATATTCAAGGGGATGGAGGGGGGGTTCTGATGTTCACTATTATAGATGGATATCATTATTTGATGGAATCCATAAAAATACAACAATAGTCAACAAAGTGGATGAAAATATGGCATAATCATGGCTTGCCAAAGATCAACCTTTTTTTTTGGATCTTGGCCCAAGGAAAAATCCTTACTATGGACAATCTCTAGAAGAGAGGCATTGTGGGCCCTTCATGATGTTCCTTATGCGCCAAGGAAAAGGAAACAATTCAACATTTTTTCCTTGAATGTAACTACACTAAAGAAACATGGTCATGTTATTTAGATAGTATATATCATAGAATGGGATGGCCACAATTTTGTGGGGAATTCTTCACTCAATGGAGCCATTTGTATAGAGGGAACCTCGAGAAAAAAATTATTTTCAAGCGAGTGTGGGAGGTGTTTCCAAAGTACATGTTATCCCCATTTTATGGGATAACTAAGGAGATTATGTCTTGAGGCCCTCAGGTTGCATATATGGAGTGTTGAGAGACTACATGACCAACAATATCCACTTATACAGATGGAGACCCTTCTCACCACCACAGAGGTCATAGATTTTCATATGGCATCCACCACACCAGCTAGCTTCTGATAGGCATTGGGCCTTTCTCCATGAGGTATAAATTAGGTATTATGGTGAGTGTCATTTGAATATTGTCGGACCTTGACCAATTTTTGAGGATTCTTGGTCATGTTTGACCTACTTTTGGGACTTCAACAGGCTGTCGAAAGCGGAGCACAAGTCGAAGTGGAGATCGCGCGATCTCCACCCCTTTTTAGGGCCTTTTTGAGTTTTGGGATTATGTAACAGGTATGGGGATGTCGGCCCATGGGTTTACCCATGCTTAGGCCCTTTTTGTAATGTATAAATAGAAGACTAGGCAATGTAAGAAGGAGTCAGTGGTAAGTATGCTAAGTGCAAGTAAAGGTTGTAAGTGATTTGTGCATGCTTTGTGAGACTTGCAAGACTAAGTAGAAGTGACTGTAAGGGATTGTATGTAGGCTTTGTGTTGTAACCTAGCTCAGGGAAGGAGGGTCTAGCTACGTCTGCATAGATCTCTTGTCCTATGCAGAGTACGATTTTGAGGCTTTGTGCATGTAAGAAGATTGAAGAAGATAATAAAGAAGACGACGAGTTTGTGGATGTAGCCCCAGGGTGAGGGTGAACCACGTATATCATGTGTTGTGATTGCTTTGTGCTTTATGGTTGTCCTCTTATCTATGTGATTGAATGCTTAGTGCTCTGATATATGCTTAGAAGGATCTAATATGGTGGATTCGTGCTGAATAATGTGAATGAATGCTAGATCTGATATATGTTGGTATGCTTAGTGTTTGGATCTATTAGATCTGTGTGGATACTGCGCTAATATGTAAATAGGGTTTAGCTGCGCTGTAAACTAAGGCTGAATATTGATGAATTATAACTGCTAAGTTCTTTGTTAAAGTATTACAATCACAAATCTGTGTCCCAGCTAAGGTTGCAGACATATGAGTCCTACAACCAATCGTGCCTCTACCTCGGGTGAGACTTTATCTGCTTCACAGGTGTTGCTGAAAGGGTCGGTAGTTAGGGTTTTGTTGGTGCGTTGTTGTAGCATTGAACCCCGGGTCTACCCCTGTGCCAAAAAATGGTTCCGTTGTCGGGACCTGAAACTGAGATTGTTGCGAACTAAAGAAAAAGAAAAATCTTCGTGCATAGATATGTTTCTATAGTGTGCGGTATTCTACTTGACCTGTGAAGCTATGTGCCAAGAAGAAGAGTTGGATCTGAAGAAAAGAGGTAAGACCTGAAAGCTGTGTTCTCTGATAAAGGTAAGAACAATGAAAAGTTTTGATTGAAAATGTAAGATAAGTGGAAATTTTTGTTTCAAAAGTATGGATCTAGGTATGTTTGATAAATTTTGTCCTAGCTTGAAAAGTAGGGCACAATTAGATGACAGAAGGTTTTATATGAGTAGATCTGATAAAAATAGTGAAAGATATGTTATTCCTGTGCATAGAAAGAATGTTTGGACTAACAAATGGATGCAGGACCCTAGAAAGAATTTTTTGCAGGTTAGCTACTATGGTCCTAGTGCATAGTACAAAAAAGGTTGGGGATCCTTTCAAAGAAAGAGAAGACTAACCCTTTGTTACAGTTGCAGAAGACCGGGACATATTGCTAAGGAATGCCCTGGTAGAAGACCTAGTTGTCATTGTTGTAAAGCTATGGATCATGAAGTTTTAGATTTCCCTAGAATGATTGCTAAACTTGACAGAATGAATATGGGACAAGAAAACCCTAAGGAAGGTCATGAAACTGAGACTGTGACGGAACCCCAGAAATAATCCGAGAATGTATTGCTACAAATGAAAGAAACCCTAGATGATCACAGAAATACCAAACTATTAGAGATCTTCAAAGAAAAAGAATGTATAGAAGCAAGAATTAGAGACTTCGACATTGGTTGTGTTCTGGATGAAGAAACACAGGTGAATATCATGACAGAAATAACTTGGGAAACTTTAGGAAAGCCTGATATGATTCCTTCATTGGGAGGAATAGGATTATTTAGAGGAAAGTTGATAACCCTATGTGGAAGACTCACCCAGATATCTATGAGTGCTCATGGAACTTCGACAGAGGAATATTTTGAGATTGTTAAATTTATTGAGAATGATGCCCCATTTGTTGTAATATTAGGAAAACATTGGATTGAAAAGGATCAGGCCAGAAGAAAAGAAGAGGAAGTCTTATAGCAGAAGAAGCAAGAATTAAAAGATTTCATGACTAGGAGGATAACACACTTGATTGAAGAACAGAAGAATAGACCGAAGCTACTTAGAACCATAAACTTGGATGTCGAAGTTGAAAGAACACAAGAAGACTCACAGAAGACTGAAGCACCTGACCCAGATAGAAAATAAGTATTTTCCTTGAACCCTACGAAAGAATCTCAACATCGCAAAGTTACTATGACAAAAGGAGATAAGAATCATAATGGAAAGAGGAATACCGAGACGAAGATCACCGTGAAGAAGGCTAGAAATCTCAGTAAGAAGAGAGAAAAGATAGAAAAGTTACAGAAGGTTCCAGAGGGAACTTTACAGAAGGAAAAATTGCAAAAATGGAACTTCGTCGGGATATCAGAACAACGCAACATGGCACTTCACCATGGAGAAGCAATATATCCATTGAAAGCATTATAACCATTAGCTCGACGACCCAAACGATTAGAACAACAATAATGGCCCGAAGACTCGCCATTAGACCATTGGGACCACACCGCAACAGATAGAACTACATTAATGGAAACCTCTCATCCGCTAGAAAGATTTGTTACATCATGTCTACTTAGTCCGTCGACTGTTGCACTAAGAACACTTTTGCGAATTGTATACAAGCCAACTCATTTCTACCGCGCTATGTTTATTGAGATCGAAACCTGTTCCATTGCATTGCACACTCATTCATCCACCTGAGTTATCCTATCTAAGTGTGCATGTCGGATGAGCTCAGTGCCGTAGAGAAATCCGTCGAAGAAGTTCTCATTGATCTCATGGTCGAGAAAGTCATGTCTGCAAGTATTCAAGAATCATTGACGAGAGGATTGCAAGCCTCTCTGTCAACTGCTCATGGATCCAGAGCATCCCGACCGACAACAGAAAAGAGAAACAAGCACAAAGATGACCTAGCAAACGCGAAGTTAATCTTGACCATCTTACCCGACTACATCCCACCTCTGGTTGGCACGGTGAGTCATGACAGTGTCCTGAGGGACTAATATTACACCATGGTTACTGTGTACCTCCCGAAGGGGATACATGCAGTTAGAATTCAGCAGGATAAGATCACGATGTTGAAGTTCAACGACTTCAACCTAGGAGACTGCAAGAACCATAGTATGCTCTCCCCTTATAAATACTTGACTAGGATGAAGGGGAATAACTCGAAAATAATCCCCCAGCCGTGGACTATGAACCTCGCGCAATCCACCCTCTTGAATGTAATGAAGATTCCACATTTCAGAAGGCACTAAGAGGTTAACTCCTGTGTTAAGCTCTTGCTCTCATGTTACCATGGAAACTACCTATGGCTAAACCGACGTATCATAGTCGATCTGACATTGATCCGTAGGATCACTGGATTGAGCATGCAGGGACCCGACCCGCAGGAATTCTACCTAGGAAAAGATATAGATCGCACATTAGCACAGAGAATCAAAGACACATATGGTGATGTAGAAAAGGGAACGCGATGCTACAAGGTAGCTTCCATCCATAATGGCGTCTGGCCTACCAACTGATCGTAGGAAATCTCGTAAGAAATAACAGACCTACACAGGTCACATGATTTGTTGTTCACCTCGCTGGGAAATGTGTAGAAGGACTCCAGATGAACTGGGCGAAGTACTTGGTCAAACAACTGGAATTAGACCGCCACGAAGATCAGGATCAGGTCTATGAGTTCCACTTTAGTTGGCTCCTAATCCTCATCACATTTACTGCTTGGGAGATGCTGAAAGGTGTGACCTTCTCGAACATTGAGTCGTTCGAGCTTATTGTTGCAAATTTCACCATGCTCTGGTACTCGAGCAACATGGGAAAACAGTGGCAGTTGAACGCGGTCTTTCATACATATTATCTCCAATTGAAGATGGCTATCGAAGTTGAACCTCACATGACGCCAAACACCCTGCATCGGTTCCGATCCCTCATGAAGTTTTGTGCAGATCGACACTTCATCTATATCACTTTGCGAGAAGATGAGCATAAAGAGGAGCTTCAGTCATACTACAAGCTCACAGAGGAGGACCTCGAGGAGATAACTAAGGACTGGTCAGCAGACCTCCTTATGCCTGCTGACCCTACAGAGATGTTTGATCCTGAACTTGACAGCTCGGAGGCCACTCACAAAGAACACAAAACACTTGAAACTAGCAGAAGGAAGAAAATCGAAGAAGTCCAAGACTTGAGTAGCGCATCGGAAGAAAATGCTTTAGTATCACCTGGCCGAGGGGGTGATGACAGAGTAGAAGAGACAAACGACAAATAAGATCAGCATAAGCAAGGCGAAGTAACACCACCTAGGGATCTTGCTGATGAGGCTGATCCCTTGAAGAAAAGGAAGGTTTCTCCCACAAAAACTGAAATAAATCTAGAGCCACCTTGACTAAGATGCAGACTATGCTCACTGTAGATGACTTCGACTTCATCATCGCAGCTATAGTAGATGCCTCGCAGGACATCTTGCAGAAACATGAAGCCAAGCAGGAAGAGATTTATGATAGAATCAAAGTTGAACTCAGAGGGGTACAGCAGGACCTTAAGTCCAGCCGCACAGTATCCTATGCGACCCTGCCATCAGAAGAACCAAGGTTGGGAGATGAGCCTGCCCAACTTGACAGTATAGCTGATGTGACCGAAGCTCGCCTTCATCGAGCACAAGCTGAGAAATACCAGGCCACAACAACCCTGAAACAAGCCCAGGAATAAATGGTAGAGCAACGTCGGGCTACACAAAAGGATAAGGATGACCTTCAAACTAAGTTTGAAGAAGAGAGGGCGAAGGTTAAACAAGAAAAATAACTGTTTCTCGCAAAACAACATGGAATCAAAGAAGCAATTGACAAAGCACTTCGCTCTGTGACAAACTTAGAGCCAAAAGCAGAAGACTGAGTAGAGCATCAAGTAGCATAGCTCGTCGAAGCTATCCAGGAGATACAACAAAGAATAGCAGACTTAGAGCTCCGAACAATGCCCAACACTTTGCAGGATGTGCGAGATCAAAGAGAAGCAACTGATCGATGCGCAATTGAAAGAATCAAGGTCCTCGCCATGGAATGTAAACAACTAAGTGATCGCATTTTCCAGACTTATGAGCGACTCACTGAGGATCTGTTGGAAATATTGTCATTGATGGAAAAGGCTGAGGCAAAAGAGTTTTCATGTAGAGTTTTCTGTAAGAAAATCAGTGTATGGTTGAGTTTTGGATGGGCGTGTATGATCGCTGAAGAAGGTCATCGACAACCGTCAGATCTACAGAAGCTGCAAGGAAGATAAGGCAGATAGCGTGTGGGCCACCCTGGAGGACATGTAGTAGGTGCTTCATCGGAGAATCGAGAATCGGAGTTTCGCGAGTCCCGTGAACAAGTGCATCAGACATCGTGAAATCGCGATATGCGATTTCCCGATAGCGCGTGGGCCACCCTGGAGGACAGGTGGCAGGTCAAAGGCCCGTCGGAGGACCAGCGTATCGGGAATCGACAAATCGGTATTCCCGTGAATGAAGGATCGAGGAAATCCCTAAAGGAAACCCCGACGCAGAATCTGAACCGTCCATTCGGTGGGACGCGTGGCAAAGGATCGGGCGTCGTTGGCACTTTGTCCATCGGGAAATCGGAGATCCCGGTGACAAGGGATTTGTGCATTGTGAAATTGCGATCAGTGAAACCCCGATCAGTGGGGAACAACTGTCAGCACAACAGAGAAGGAGCACAACGACGTAGTGGAGAACAATTGTCAGCGTAAAGGAGCGTCGGGATTTGGACGATCGGGAATCACGCAGGTGTATTCATTGAGGCATAACAAACCCCGTAGCCCCGACGGGGTAAGGTTGTGGTCACGGTGTGACGGTCACGTTGACTGGGAGCTAAGCTCAGGAGGGCTAGCGTATGGAATGCCGAAACCCGATTTAAAAAGGCGCGCGTAGGTTTAACTCAAATTTTAAAAAGGGGCCCGATTTCCCTCGAGCAATAAATATGGGACTCGATGAGCATTGAACGGTTCCTTGAACCATGGGCTTAAGAAGGGGTCGATGCCCTTTCTACATGGGAGTTGAAGAAGCAAAGTAGGATGGTAAGGATGGTAAGGACGGTGATAGGTTGCAGGAGTCCCTTTTGGAGGATGTGGAGGCCATTTTATGACAGTAGGCACATCTACAGGTCGTTGAGGTCATTTGTGCAGGCAGCAGAAAAGTTTGAAGTGGGAGGAACCTCATTGTAGCAGTTGGGTGGAAGATCTACAATGAACCGGGTAAGTTACTATAGATCTGAACTGCTCAGCAACACATATTATTACTGATCAATAAAAAAAAAGGGGGGATATATATATATATATATATATATATATATATATATAAATACGGGTCATTCACATTAAATATGCATATGAAGGTTAGGATCTCTGACGAAGGATGTTGAATGCATATTGAAGTCTAGGTTATTGCTGATATTCTAAAGTTTTGGGCAAAATATGTTTGCTGACAAATGTACAAAGGGTTGAAACTGCATGATCCAGTGTGAAAATTGATGAAACGCGATCAACAGCATGTCTGAGGGTTAAAGTCTTCAGTAGAAGCACCCTACCAGTAGAAACTGGTGCGATTTTCAGGGGGTTGAAGCTCCCTTCCAGGAAAGACTGGTAAACGAGAGAAGGTTG
>JZKD02S2043590.1:99372-113412 GCA_000966675.3 Picea glauca
CCAAGTCAGCGTTGGGAGGAGGTTTCCATGGATTTCATCACAGGGTTACCGAAGTCTAAAGGAAAGAGTGTCATCATGGTGATTGTTGATAGACTGACCAAGTACACACACTTTTTTGCACTTTTTGACGGTGCTATCCCATCGTGGGGTGCAAGTGACCTTAACAGGAGGTCGAGGTGGTGGTTTGTCGATGAGTGAATACATCAGACGCTATTGTGAACCTGAGGCCAAGCAGTGCAAGGGTAAAGTGGCTATCAGAGGGGTTCATGATCTGACTCTCAGAACCATTATTTTCACCATTGCACGGATGGAAGGGAGTGCTTCTTCGTATATGGCTCTATAGATATACTTTAAGTATGTCGTAGAATGCATGGAACCTCGTGTGTTCAACTGGTGCGATGGAATCCTCCGCAGTATGAAGAGCCAGTTGACCAAGAGTAAGAACAAGGAGCTGAAGTAGTTTGGGTATGGATCCACTTTGGTATCTTTCTTCTTGGAAAGAGTCCCTCACTTACGATTACAGGTAGATTGGAATATACCAGCGCCATGAGATCCACGGATGAAGCGGTGGTGTGATCTCATGTCCTGGCATGTAGCGAACCCAATATTAAATACAATGATACTGGAGCCCCAAATCTTGATGATCGATGACTATGCGTATGTCGAGCTGGATTTTTGCAATGATCCTGACTTGGTGCTACCTGAGCGTTCTCAGTGGGGGGACCTAGATAAGAAAAACATTTTTTCGTTTATGGTGTTTTTGTAATTTTTTTCAAAATATTAAACATTTTTTTATGTTTTCAATCCGATGACTAATCAAAATATTTTGACCATACAGATGTAGGGTCATTCCGGTCCCCGGGTACATCCCCTATCTAGAGGTGAGGGGAAGCAACGGTAGTAGTAGGATGGGATGCGGATGATTATGAAGCAATCAAAGAGAATCTGGAGGGTTTGACGGCAGGAATCCCCGATATGTCGATCGGCGAGGTCCCGAGGCATTTCCAGCGCCATACCATAGGCGTGTCTGGTCCACTTAGACGATTGCTCCGTAGGGTAGAACGCACAGTAGTGTGTTACCGTGAGCAGCATCCATGATGCCATTTTGTAGAAGCTATGAGCTTCATATTTTGATATTTTGGTCTTCGGACGAAAAACAATCTTTTTTGTAAAAAAAAATTATCGTTATATATATATATATATATATACATGAGGCTTCTACCGACTTATTTTGTTTTGTATAATATATGTGATGTGTGATTGGATTTATAAATGTCTCAAATGTATGTCTAACACATAATTAGCTAATGCATAAGTTAATGTATTTAGACATCTAGGAATGTGTTGATACTCGATATAATCAAAATAACGTTCCAATAGGAGAATTTGTAAATATACCCGTAACAAAGTAGGACTTCGGATAGCATAGACATTACTTAACTGTAGCACTACTAGCTGCGAATCAAGTCGTATAACCAGGTGACGAATCCCAAGTGATATAGCATCAGTCAAAAATTCGATGACTGCGCTATACTCTGCGATATTATTGGCTGCACGACTGAGGAAAATACCGTGTAGACTGATAAGTTCGTTTGTGGGTGCATAGATTTCCCATGCAGCAGAAGCTAGGTTCTAAGTGCTACGACTAGTGCCCATCAGCGAAGCCAAAGTGGGGTAATGAAGATTCTGACATCTATAAACCAAGCACAACGCAAGGTAAGCGGTCGAGGGTAGAAACCAAATAACGAAAAAGCACACAACTGTATGATACAGTAAAATACAAGCACTCATGCAAATATATTCTAAGCATAGTACTTCTTCAAGTAAAGCCCATTTCTGGGTTCACTCAAAGGAATGCCATCATAATCTACTAACTCATAGGCTCCCTTCTCCAACACCCGTTTGACGATATAAGGGCCTCGCCACATAGCCTCGAATTTTCCAGCTCCTAGCAAATCACGATCTTGTTCATAGAGGAGAACTAGATCACCCTCAAAGAAAATGCGTGGTTTGACATGCTTGTCATATTGGGATTTTACGCGTTTCTTCTGGGTTTCAATAACTAGGGTGGAATCACGATGAGCTTCGTCCAATTTCATAAGATACAACAAACGTTCTTCTTCAATAGAGGTGTTCGGGAGAAGTTCAACAACTAGTTTTAATGATGGAATCTCACATTCAATCGGTAGGACAACTTCTATACCATACACTAATTGGACGGGTGTAAACCCCGTGGCAGACTTCACGGATATCCGATAGGCCCATAATATTGAAAACAACATCGTGTGCCAACTCATTTTGTGAATTCCTATAATCCGTCGAAGCATGATGATAAGAACCTTGTTGATCGCTTCAACTTGCTCATTGGTCTGCGGATAGTAGGGGGTTGAGTTTTCATGTCGAAGACCCAAATTTTCTGTAAGCTCAGACATCATGAAGTTTTGAAAGTGGCTACCGTGATAAGTGATGATAGACTGTGGGATTCCAAATCGTGTGATGATGTGATTGAATATGAATAGGGCTGCATTTTTTCTCATATTTTTTAATGTAGGCATCGCCTCATCCCATTTTGTGAAATAATCCACGGCTAAGATAATATATCCATGCCCCTCGGTCGAGTGAGGGTTACATTTCATGAAATCGATACCCCATTTAGAGAAAGGTCCAATGGAAACTACAAGGTGTAAGGGAGCGGGATGAGATCTTATTTTATGATTGTATGTTTGGCAAGAATGTCATTTCTAGACAGCAGTTATACAATATTTAAATAAAGAAGGCCAGAAGTACCCTGCTCGTAAAATATTTTGGGCAGTGGCATACCTGGACATATGACCTCCACATGCTCCAGAGTGGCAGTCATTCAAAGCTTTCTCAGCCTTATCAAAGGTGAGACAACGTCATAATATACAGTCAACACCACGGTGATAAAGAGTGTCACTGAGAATGATGTATTGATAGGCTTGATAGCGGATGCGACGAAGGTCTGTACTAGAGAGGTCTGGATGGAAATTTTGAGTCTGGAGATAAATGATAATATCTCCATACCAAGCATCATTAGAACCGATCAGAAAAATGGATTTGTCTGGTAGGGAATCCTCTGCCACATTTTTTGTCTCAATGGAGGGAAGGTCACATATCAGTGTGCAAAGACCAGGGACTTTTTCGACTTAGCACGCTCAAACTCTAAGTCGAACTCTTGGAGGATGACGATCCATTTGGAGTACTTTCCCCCTAGCAATTGACGTGTAAGAATGTGATGCATAGGGTTGCAATCGGAAATGACAGTGGTCTTGTGTAGTAGAATATAGTGACGGAAATGTTGGACAGCTTGAACAGCTGCCAAGGCTAGTTTTTCAACATTTAAGTACTTGGATTCAGTAGTTGTGAGACTCCGAATCAAATAATAAATGACATGTTCGTCATGTAAATCGTCTTCTTGGACTAGAACCATGGCAATGGTAGAGTCCGAAGCAACAAGATAAAGGAAATAATCTCGACTATAATCGGGTGGGAAAAGGAGTGGGGTGCGGGTTAAAATCAGTTTCAAAGCATCGAAGGCTTTGTTGGCAGTGGTGTCCCATACAAAATCAGAGCCCTTCTTTAGGAGTCGAGTAAATCTGAGTGTTAACTCAACGTAGTTTGGGATAAAATGACGTAGAAATTTTTCCTTCCCTTGTAAACTTTGTAGTTGGCGAAGTGAGGAAGGAGGAGGGAGATTGAGGATCGCCTTGACCTTCAAAGGATCTACCCTGATCCCCTGATGTGACACAATAAATCCCAGGAGTCAGTCGGACTCCACACAAAAGACACATTTATGTGGGTTTAAGCGTATACGATAGAACTGACAACGAAGGAAAATGGCTCGGTGGTGGGCCAGATGATCACTACGATGCATGGAATGCGTTGGTAGGTCATCTAAATAAGGTTGTACAATATGCTTAATATCATGGAAAGTGTAAGACATAGCACGTTGAAACATCGCACCGACGTTTTTCAAACCAAAGGGTAGTTTCCGGTAGGAAAAGGTTCTCCAAGGACAAATGAAAGCAGTTTTGTGTTGATCCGTGGGAAAGATATTGATTTGATTATATCCGGAGAAACTGTCCATCAAAGACAAGATTTCACTTCCGACACAATCGTCGATGATTTGGTCAACGAAGGGGGTAGGAAAGTTGTCCTTAGGACAAGCTTTGTTGATATCCCTATAATCAACACAGACATGGATTGTACCTTGTTCCTTGTTAACTGGAACTAGATTGGATACCCAATCAGTCAAAGCCACAGGATAAATAAAGCCAGCTTTAAGAAGTTTTTTGACTTCAAGCTTGATAGCAGCTGCTTTACGGGGGTGGACCAGGTGAATCCTTTTCCAGATGGGTTTAGCATCCGGGTAGCTCTTAATTTCATGTACAACAATATCAGGGTCAATACCTAGCATCTCTTCATAGCTGCATGCGAAGATGTCACGAAATTATTGAAAAAGTGACTTATATCTGACAACCTCATCGGTGGAACTGAAGCTTCGATGTGGACATTTTCGAAAACTCCAGGTTTAATAGGTATGTCGAGGGGGATGGTGGGTGAAATGTTACTTAAGTTCCCTTCATATAACACATCGTGTGTGGATTCAGGAACTGAATAAATAACGACAACGGTCGATGGAGTCGAGATCTGTTGGTAACTCTCGATGGTGTGTTGTTCGAGAAAGAGAATGGAATGATGATGCCCATCATCCCAAGGGGTATCTTCTATCGACATAACCGACATAATTATCTCGTCCATGGGAAAAATAACGTGGAACGGGTCACAAGACGAATCACCGAGAGAGGGAGTAGAAGGTTCAGCCAATTGAATGGCTTGGTAAGAGGATTCAACCGGACTTAAAGGCATCTAGTTTCCATATTGAAGATAATCACCAGGATCGAGTACTATCCACGGGTTAGAAGACACGGGAGTTTCGTGGACGGAGGTGGAAATCATGTTAATCAAGGCAACCAAAGGAGGTGGAACGTCAGGTGGTGGGATCGGAAACGTACCCATCAGAGTTCAATCTTTTAGTAGACCCGCACCGACATTCTCGTACCTAGAGGGTGTCTTTGCAATGAAAGGTACATTGTTGGTACGTGTATCAGAGTTAAATAAGGTCAGTTGGTCTACTGTAACTACTTTTCCCTGATGTGGAAAATGCACTATATGGAAAAGAGTAGACACGACTGCACGCATGGAATCGATCCAACTACGACCAAGTAAAAGGTTGTAATCGAGAGGTGCGTCAAAGACCTCAACTTCAACGTTGACCATTTTGCCTTCTAACGTAATAGGCAATGAATGGAGTACATAGTAAGGTTTAAAGCTAGATCATTAAGGGCTTTTAGCATGTTGTGTGATTTAGTTAAGGAAGGATTGCCAACGAATTTCCAGCAGGCAATAGACATGACACACGTCAAGGCGACCTCATCAATAACTGTTCTACAAATGTTCTTTTCGGCGACAAAAACTTGTATTTGAAATGCGAGTTGAGGGGGTAACCTCAGAATGTGATCTTCCAAGTCAAATATTATTAAATTTGTATCTGTAGGGTCGATTCCACCGATAGCTTTTAACATTTCCTTCCGTTGTGTAGGACAACTCTGAAGGACTTCGAGGGCTGACATCGCGGACAGTGCTTGTGCTAGATCCTCTACAATACTGTAGTTCTGGGCAGCACGCGCATGAGGATTGAAAGAAGACTTTTGAACCATGCCCTTGGGAGGAGGGTGAAGGACTATATTAGGGTTCGGTCATTCGAGATGAAGAGTACCATTGGAAGGTGGAGGGAGATTGTTGAACCAACGAAGGTGGTATATCATCAACTTTCTCCTTAGAGGAAGAGTAATTTTTGGCACGAGTGGTAAGTGTGATGTCATTCTTCTTTGAATCATCGTTACACATAAGGATGTAGGAGGTATTAGAGAAAGAAGGTTGATCATGGATGACCAATTGAGCCCTTTGTTGAGAAGGGAAGGGCTAAGACAAGACGGCAAGTGTAGGAGGTATTGGGGTCCCTTGAAGGAACTTCGTGACCTCGACACATCTCAGATAGTCCTTTGTGTAGTGATCATCACCACAAATAAGGAAAGGATAGCAAGGTTTGTGTTTGTCCTTATCATTAGCAGGTTGTGACATGGTCTTGTTAGATTGTGGGTTGTTATTTTTATCCTCCTTATTCCTACCCTTCCCCTTTTTAGATTTATTCTTACCGGTAGGAGCCGATTGAACAACGTTCACTTCTGAAGTTTTACCAATGGGAGGAGTGGGCTTCGGAGCAGTTTGAACATTAGAAGCATGGGATTTGGGATTGGTGTGAGAGGCCTGTGCGGATTGAGGTTGAGCATGGAAAGTACCTATCACACCATTAGCAGCATGAGAAGTTGTTGGGGTTGTTGAGGTGGTCATGGTAGAAGGACGAGGTGCATCAGAAAGCAGATCGTAAAGAGTACCCATTTGTGAATAAACAAGATCGAGGTATTGGGCACGACTGATTGCATGTTCTTCTGTGACAACTCCACCCATGGAAATGCCACGAGATATGTCATTCATGAAGGATTTTGTGAACCATTATGCCAATAACTGATAGGGAAGCTCGAGTTTGATTAAATGTCGTCTTCATATCCACTCATGAATGTGATCAGAGATATGGGTGGCTTTATTTTTCTTGAAAGAACTCAAAATCTCAATTCCAGTTTCATAACGAATTGGCAACTGGTAGTGAGTGAGGAAAGCCATGGCTAGGTTATTAAAATCGGTGAAGAAGCCTCGTGGTAATTCTATATACCACTTTGTTGTTGAACCCGTGAGAGTTCGTTGAAAAAGACGTAACAGAATGGAGTCATCCATCAAAGAGTTGGATGAACACCAAAGGTGGAAGGTCATTACATGATTGTTCGGATCCTCTCCTGGTTTACCATCGAACTTAGGAATGTCTGATGGTAATTTGGCTGATATGGCATGCCAATGAGGAGAGTGATGGATAGGGTCATTCAAAATTCTAGACAAATAGGGAAGGTCCAAAGTGGCCGAAAAGGGTAACTGTCTATTCACGTCAGGGTACTGGTGACTTTGGGGAGGAAGTCTCATCGGTATACTAGTAGGACTGTAAGCAATTTGCATATGATGAGAAGATCTTGGCAGATTCGGTTGTAGGTGTGGAGGCAGGTAGCCCGTGGGGTTGTACTGATTAGGGATGTTCCCTTGGAAAGGGACACTAGATTGAACATTCGAACCCCAAATGGGATTGGAAGTCCCAGGGTATGGTTGGCCCGTACTAGGGGGTATGAAAGAGATGACTTGAGTCTATTTCCCCCTAGTCGATTGAGTATTACCCTGGGTAAGAAAATTCCAATATCGGGCCAAAGTTGTCGGTATGTTCTTTCCATAGGGTGTGGTGGGTGGGGGTTGTCCTCCAACTGGAGGTTATGTCCCAATTAGGGTTTGACCTCCAAACGAGGGTTGAGATTGGCCCCCAGGGTTGAATTATCCACCAACAGGAATTTTATAATTAGGTGTGAAAGACTGAGTAATTCCACTAGGTCTGGATCCTCCGGCGAAAGGTGGATAAGACCCTCTGGAGGGGGGCTGGGGAAGTGTCGGAATGAAACCGGCAACAGGATTGTGCCCAGGAGGAGAAAAAACTTTCGATGCTCCAGATGGAACCTGAGTAGGGATAGGGATAGAAGCATTCAACGCATTATACCCAGGAAGAAGCGACAGGGAAGGTCTAGGTGAAAGTGGTGTGCCAATGGGAGCTTGGCTAGCCACCGTAGTCCTGGTGGGAATAGTCGTAGTGTTTGGGAACATTGTAAAGTGGTCCATCTGAAGGGGGATGGTCGAGTTAGGATCAACTAATGGGGTGTCTGAACCAACGAACAGATAGACATTTGTAATGGGAAAATGATATAGGGGTATCGTGTCTTCAGAAGACGTTTCAGGTGACTCGGGTATGACAAGTATATCATCACTTGACCCGGATCTGAAAATATCCCATCTGGATATGTCAGTAGTCCAAAATGGATCTTGGCCTTCAGGACCTACGAAAGGTCTGGTTGGTAGTCCAAAATTTTGAACAACAAGATCTCCAGATGAATTTAGCCAAAGAATACGTCTCTTGGAACCGTGAGGAAATCAAAAAAACTCTAGAGAGGAAGAAATTTAGAAATTGTCTAAAGAGTTAGTTCTTTCCACTCATGGAGTGGCAGTGTCTTGGACCTCACTCTATTGAGAAGAGCCCTCAAGTGGGTTAGTAGGCAAGGATTGAGAACTTTTGGGATCTTTCGGAGGTAGGCCTTGCATTCTACGTGAACGACGTGGAGGGTCAATATTGCCTGAACCAAAAGCTTTGCAAAAAAAATCTATGGCCAACTTGAAAATAAATAGCACTCGCTAATAAAATCTAGAGTTCAAACCATCCAAACAAACATTCTCGTTTCGAAGTCACTAGTTGGTGATGAAATCCAACATCGTGAGACCAAGATAAGAAGGAACTGGGCTAGGGTGGAAAATTTACGTTGACGACCTGCTTAACGGACTTACACCCTGGTGCAAGCTCCCACACATAATCATGGGTATACCCTCCAAGGAGTCCAAGTGAGTCTGGCCAACGTCGATTCCAGGTACCGTGAAGACTTGCCCCTTCACAGTCACGTTATGTAAGACCCTAAGAATATAGGCTACTAAAGTTACCACAAACAACAGTGATGCCTGGGGAAACAGTCGATAGTCCGATCCACATTCAAGGGCAGGGTATCGATCCGAAATCAACTTGAGAGGCTTCCACTCATCATTGTGGGTATACCTTCAAGAAACCCCCATAATATATGAAATCTCTACACTGAGACCAACAAAGCAGGGTGAGTAACTCTTCCAATCTCAATGCGACCTCAGGTTTGACCCTTGTGTGAGAAGGGCTTCCCAGGAAAAAATGTTGCAAATGGATTTGAACACTCCCTATCACAAGATACTATTGTGTGTTTTGTGCTTTGGAGAGTGTGTGTCACTGCCTATTCCAAAGATCTAGCCTAGCTAATGTTGGTGTAAAAGATCCCTAGAAAATAAGATTTACTACTTGAGTTTTAAATTTCGCAATGTTTTTTAGAGGTTGTTGTTACTCAAGAGGTAGACGGGAATGAAACCAATGTTGTGTAAGACTTCGACCCAATAACGTGCAAATAGAAATGAATGATGCAAACTTCAGTTCAATGAATTCTATCTATAGTAGGGAGAAGGTATTTTTCTATAACAATGTGAACTACGACGTACAATTCCTTTTCTTTGAATGTAATACCAAACAATCATCAACAATGTAATTTCACTATTCGTCCTCTTTTTCAATTTTTTGAATGCCAATATTTTCTGTATAAATGATTATCTAAAAGACTGAAAGACTTTAATTTTTTCCTTTCGAAAACCAAAACAGGGACGGAATTGAGAAAGGATAACCAATCAATGAAAATAAAACACTCAACAAGCGCCCAAATCGATCTTTCAATGGAGATAAAAATAAAAAATGACAAGAAAATGTTTCTTCAGATGTGAATAAAAAATGGTCTTTTGGTCATTAAGCAATCCAAAATGTGTAACCAACCTAAAACTTCAAATCCAATCAAATATTTTTAATCAAGCAAGCACTCAGACACAAATACAAAGATTATACCCTTGTCGATCAAAATCAAAAACAAAAATTGGAAAAAGATCAAAAGAGAGGTGTTCAATCTCCGAAACCAATCAAGAGCAAGCTTAAACAGTCAGAAAAAGTCAAGAACTGGCATCAAAAATTCTTTCCCAGCGGACAAAAGAAAAACTAGGCATCAACAAAGGCCAAAACCCAACCCAAAAAATTTCTCAAATGTCGTTGCAGGCTGGAAGTATAACACAGTGCGGAAATGAAGAGTTTCTGCATGCAAGAAACAGACAGGGTGCGTAAATCCCGGACTGAAATAAACCACCAGGGTGCGGAAATCAAAGGTTTTTGCAGGCTATCTATAAGGTGCAGTGCGAAAGTGTTTGAAAAATCAAGAAATTTGGAGAAAAGGGAAAAACATCTAAGTGGACTTTCAAACCGAGAGAGTCTGAATGGATCTCCCATAGAATCAGAGATTCATTTCAAGTAAAAAGAATAGGTCAAAAGAAAATGGCCAACAAAAAACCACAATCAAGTTGTTCTTCCCCAGTGGAGTCGCCAATTTTTTTATTGGGTAAATCGGTAGATGCAGACATGAACTAATCCCCCTAGATCAACCTGGATCTAGAACAAAACGAGACGGAACAAGACACTTTCCCTAAGTTGTGATCATTGAGTTTACTACCAAAGGAGGAATAGATAGCATACCTTATGAATCACTTCCTTATATCTTTGTTGTCCCTGCTTCACTCCAGTGCTCTTGTGGATTCAGATCTGCGATAACACAAACCAACCAATGTGAAAGAAGCAATAGTAGAATTCAATGACAACCTAAACATGTGATTAAGGAATCATGTAATAAAATACTAATCATTCTATGGGAAAGAGACGTGCCACCGTATTATATTAATGAAAAGTAGAATATACAATCGAATTGCCTTGATGTTGCAAGTTCCCTTTTAATGGTCCTTCGTTCCAACACACACATACACTTGCTCTGAAATTTGCATGAAGATAATCCACAAAAGCTTGATAGACAAATGGAGGCCTCAAGCATCACTACGAACAAGATTCTTCACACAGTCTTTAGCCTATTCTTTCATCAATTCTTTGCTTAATCTTGCTTAGCCTTTTCCATGAGAAGCACATGATTATATATGAGAAGGTGAAGTGGTTAAAGGGATGAGGATGATCCCACCAAATCAGAGAAACCAGTAGGATCGCAACCATATGGATGCCACCTCACATTCTAGAAGATTCCCCTTCTAGAAACTTCGTGAAACCTCTTTCCTCTTTTATCTTTGGAATGTCGTCGAACCCTGCCTATGTAGCAGCCTACGAAAATCCCATGGGCCAGCTATAGAGCAACCTGTGGAAATCATAGATTTCTACACTGTGTAATATATGCAGCCTGTGGACCCTTTCTAAAAAGAAGTCTTGTAGAGGAGGAAAGAAGTTTCTTTTCTCAGGAAAAAAGTCATGTTGGGAGCCTGAACACATGTTTGTGAAATAATCATTAGGGTGACCAAAATAATGTGTAACAAACAGGTTTGAATCTTTGAGCACTGAAGTGGATTGCTACAAATGTAACAACTTTGGACACATGGCCAAATATTGCATAATGACAGTCCCTCCTAGAGAACCACAACAGAACAACAACAGTCATAGACATGAACCTCAAAAAAGGACACGGATAAGAAAGCATAATCAGTATAGCAATGAAGAATGCACACTCACTCTACAAGCTAAGCAGAAGAAATGTGGTTGGTATGTTGATAGTGTCTATTCAAAAAACATGACAGGTGATAGAGACAGGTTTTTTACATTAAAAAAGGAAAGAGATGGATCAGTCTCCTTCGGAAATGATGATTCAACTCAAATCATTGGAAAAGGCACAATCAAAATTGGGAACAAGAATACGAAGGAAGAAAATGTTCTACTAGTAGAAGATATGAAACATAATCTTCTAAGTGTAAGTCAAATGTCTGACCACGGTCATAAAGTTACTTTCAATTCACAAAAGTGCGAGATAAGAAAAGAAGGTTCGATAAAATTGATTGCAACAACTGCGAGAACTTCAAGCAACATATATGTATTAAGTGAAATTGGAAATGAAAAGTGTTTCCTAGGAAAGGACGATGAAAGTTGGCTATGGAACATAAGAATGGGTCACATACATTTTGATAACCTTGTCAAAGTCAACAAAAGGGAAGAAGTTAGAGAAATGCCCCAGATCATGAAACCAACCAACACTTTATGCAAGCATTGTCAACAAGGAAAGCAAACAAAGATCAGGTTTAAATCAAAAGAATATTCAACAACAAGACCACTAGAAATTGTGCATAATTTTCTAGTTGGACCAACTACAACAAACGGATTAAAAGGTGAGAAATACTTTATGTTATTAATTGATGATTATACAAGAATGACTGCAGTTTTCTTTCTTAGGAATAAGTCGGAAGCTTTTGAAAAATTCAAGGTCTACAAGGAAATGGTTGAAAATGAAATGAATTCAAATATCAAATGCTTGAGATATGCTAATGGAGGAGAGTTCACTTCAAAGGAATTTATGGACTACTACAACAGTCATGGAATAAAAAGGAAATCTTCTATTTCTAGGACACCTCAACAAAATGGAGTTGTTTAAAGAAAGAACAGGACAGTACAGAAAATGGCTCGATCAATGCTAATGGATTCCAAATTGACAGATATCTTTTGGACACGAGCAGTGCATACAACAGTTCACATTCAAAACATAGTAACTCTCAGAAACAACACTTACAAAACTCACTACAAGCTATGGAAAGGAAGACCAACAAATGTGAAGCACTTCAGAGTTTTTGGAAGAAAATTCTACGTCAAAAGAGAAGATGGGAGAATGGGAAAGTTTGACTCTCGTTTGGACAAATAAGTACTTGTTGGTTACTCAAGTACAAGGAAAGCATACAAGTGTTACAACCTGATATTGAACAAATTTGTGGAAAGACTCAATGTAACAATTGATGAAACATGTAGACAAGAATTAAAGGAAGAATAAAATGAATCAATGGAACAAATTTACAAAGAAGAAGCAGAAGATGAAAAACAAGTAGAAGGGGAAGATGAAGAGGATCTGACAGAAGAAGAAGAGAAATTTCAACAAGTTCCTCCAAAGACACCTAGCAAACGAATATAGAAGAATCATCCTTCAGATCAAATTATCGGAAACAAAGATGCAGGAGTTGAGACTAGAAGAAGAATATGTTCACCAGAAGAAACACACCTAGCACTCTCATCTACAATTGAACCACCTGTTTTGAAGAGGCCAACAAGGATGAATTTTGGAATAAGGCCTTGGATGAAGAATTGGATCAAATAGAGAAAAATGACACTTGGTAATTGGTTCCAAGACCAAAGGATAAGAATGTGATCGACACAAAGTGGGTATACAAGAATAAATTGAATGAATATGGATATGTTACAAGGAACAAAGCTAGATTGGTATGTAAAGGATATGCACAAGTTGAAGGAATCGACTTTGAAGAGACATTTTCCCCAATTGCTAGAATGGAAGAAATCCGATTGCTTTTAGCTTATGCATGCTCCAAAAATATTAAAGTGTATCAGATGGATGTAAAATCAGCTTTTTTGAATGGGAAACTTGAAGAAGTCTACATTGAACAACCAGAAGGATTTTAGTTGTCAGAGAATGCAGATTATGTGTGTAAATTAAAGAAGACCTTGTATGGTCTAAAACAGGCTCCTAGAGCATGGTATTCTAGACTCGATAAATATCTACAACATGCAGGGTTGAGAAAAGGAAGTGCAGACAAAAACCTCTACATCAAGAAATTTGCAAAGGACATGCAAAATGAATTTGAAATGTCATTACTTGGAGAACTATCCTTATTTTTGGGTCTTCAGATACGTCAAAGCAACCAAGGAATTTTTATTTCTCAAACCAAGTATATCAGAGAAATGATAAAGAGGTTCGGAATGGAATATTGCAAACCAATTAACACTCCCATGCAAACCAGTTGCAGGTTGAGCAAAGATGATGATTCAAAGTCTATAGATCAGAGGAAATACAGGTCAATGATTGGTAGCCTACTATATGTGACAGCATCCAAACCAGATTTAATGTAGGCAGTTGGACAGGTGGCATGATTTTAAGAAACACCAAAGGAATCACATGTATTAGCAGTGAAGAGGATTTTCATATATATCAAAGGAACATAAGAGTTTGGATTATGGTATCCAAAAGGAAAGGATATATCACTTATTTCTGTTGGTTGTGGAGCCTGATTATCTTCCTGAATTAGAGGTCTTTTATTTTTAGCCGTGTTTATACCCCATGAAGTATTTACACCCTAGAAGTATGTACACTCTTCCACGCGGGGGAGTGC
>JZKD02S2043590.1:130213-142890 GCA_000966675.3 Picea glauca
GAGTGGCCTTGGAGAATTTACTCTCCAACCTATTCCAAGGCCCTAGTCCTGAGCTAGTGAATGAACCCTACAAACAAAAAGTCTAATAGTTTTTAATTAGCGTTGCTTTTAATGGACCTTTTTACGTCACAAGGTATGAAGGTGAAACTAATGGTGTGTAAAGACTCAAAGCAAAATGAACAAGAAATGCTTGGAAACAAAAACTTTTAGAAAAAATGCAAAAACCAGCAACTTTTCAACAAGAAAGACTTCTTCGAATTTTCTAAGATTTCATACAAAAACTTATGAAAAAAGACTTCTTCCTAGCTACTAATGCAACAACACAATCTTCAAACAAAGAAGAAAATGAAAAAGAGAATTTTTTTTTTTATTTAATTGCAAAATGAAGCAATCAAGGGAAAATGCCGACAAGCACAAAACCAAGAAAACAAAATAAAATTATGGCTTAAAGCGCATATCGCGAAGAACCAGAGCAAAGACGCTCAAAGGAAATCAAGAAAGCACCGATTCTAACACTTGTCTAAAAACCATAAAACATTTTTTTTCTTTTGTCTTTTCTATCAAACATCAACTAAGAAAAAACACAAGCTAAGGATAAGAATCCCTAACCTGCTGACTGTGCAGCACCAGACTCAAACCCCTGAGAGGAACACTTCTCACCACAGGAGGGGATGACTGCCCCACAAAGGCTGAAAATAAACCAATCAAGCCCGCGACTGTCACTGAAACAGCATGCGTGCAAATGCGTGCTGAGCTATAACAGCACGCAGGTACCCGCGGGCTAAACTTTAACAAGCCACAGGTCTGTATAAAAGCTAAGACAAAACAAAACACAGGCAGCCCAGACCCGAAAAAGGCCCCTGATATTGACAACCAGGCTCTCTTAAAGGCTTGGATGCTTTTTCTTTAACAGAAAAGGAAAAAATAAATGCAAAATCAAACACAACAAAGCAGACTGAAAACAAGACAGTAAACCAGCAAGACCCAGACAGGATCCAAAAAGCCCCCTGAGAAGGTAAACTTCTGACAGGGAAGAGGAGACTACCTCTCTAGCTCTCCAAGTCCTACACGCTACTGAAACCTCTGCAGCAAGCGTTCACACGCGGGCTACAGAAGGTTAGGGCGCGGGTTACACGCGTGCAGGCCTTCTACAGGCCGCGTGTACCTCTGTGTGTCTCGATAATAAATGTCAAACAACAGTCAAGGAAAAATTGGTATTAAGAACCAGGTTCCCTGCTAGCTTTGACCTAACAAAAAACAAACAAACAAAGAAACAGAAACTCTAATTCTTTGAACTACCCAAAAACCTTCAACTAAATCCGGAACACTAAGAGTAATATCCCCAGTGGAGTCGCCAATTCTGTTGTTGGGAAATAATACCCTATGGACTAACAAGCTAGGGTTGAACTTGTACGCAGATCATGACCTCAAATAAAACACTTTTAACCTACCACCCCAATACTCAAACCCCTTTTTCACACACAAGCATGGAAAAGACCTACTAACCTTTTTATATCGACGTTTGATGTAGATCCTCCATCGCGCTTTATCTGCTTTCTCTCGCTGCTCCTTCCAAAGACAATCCAGCAATCAAGACAAAACACTATGCATGCATTTTATTCTTCTACCTAAGGGTTATATATTAAGCATAAATCGAATAAAATATATATCACTCGTGTATTGGGACGGGAAAAGTATCCTTTTATTAATCTCAAGATGAATCAACTTACAATAATGATAGAGACCGGCCACCGTTCCTCGATCTTGATCCTGGGCTCCTCCTCTTCTTTGTCCTCCAACTTCTTTGCTTTAATACTCCTTAAGCTTGAGGAAAGGCTAAAGGGTTGGGACAAATGGATTCGGCAATTGGGCAGAGTTTCTTTGCTATCTTTTTCCTCCTCCAAATAGTACCCCTACCCCTTCTTTTATAGGTTAGAAGGAGCTAGGGTTTTGGATGAACTCTCGACCATGCATGGCCGGGAGTTTCAGTTAACTGACCCATAGCTTTTTGTCCCGTCGGCAACTTTCCATTTTTTGTGATTCTAAAGGCAAACGCGGGCTGTAGTGGGCCTGCTAGCGTTTTCCCGCGGGCTGTAGTGGGCCTGCTAGCATTTGCCCGCGGGCTGTAGTGGGTCTGCTAGCGTTTACTTTTTAAAAATGGATTTTTTAGAAGAGTTGTTCAGTAGTTTTTTGGAAAAGAAGGGATATGAGTTGGCCTGATGCCAGGTAAGCATGTGTGGTGCAATTTAGGGTTATAACATGACCATACTGGGGAGATCTTCAATATCTCTCTGGTTAATTTTTATACTCGATTTTCATCGATATATCTATTTTTATGATATTAGTTCTTTGATTGTTTTATTTATTAATGGATGTGCATGTTGCAAGGCAGCCCAATATTGAGCTCGGTCTTCAAGATCATACCATCATTTCTTTGAACTTGTTTAACACCATTTTAGACAATGCCAATACCCTTGCTGAGCTTAACCATTCTTTGGCAGCAATTGAATAAGATATTAGTGCACAAGAACGATTGGAAGCTAGATGTAGACAGCCTAGAAATCAGCAGTGACCTCCAGTTTCTTCATTTTTGGCCTTTCTTTTATGTCCTTAGATTCTCGTGCTTCTAGGAGAAGAAGAGGCTTATCACCTGAAATCAGTCCTATTGTTGAAATAGGAAGAAGGAACGTTGTTATTTGCCCAACAAAGTGCTCTGAGGAGAACCTTGTCTAATTCATCCAGTTCTTCTTTCTTTCCCTCATCTATCATCCACAATATGGCATCTAGTGGTGGCTCTAGTGGTATGATATGTGCTTCCTAATCATCAGTGATTGGTAGCTTATATAGCGACCATGTACCTGTTCAATCTACCACAAACCCTACCAAAGTCATTAAAAAGTATGGGCTTTTTCAGTTTGAAGAAGATGCCACAACCACTCCATGGCATGTGTCCTCTCCCCTTAACTTAACACCTACTACTTATCCACTCCCTAAGTTCAAGGAGCATCTTCCTAGGTTCTCGGGAAATAACACTATCAATACAAATGAACACCTAGTGGCATTTTCTAATGCTTGTCATAACATAGGAGCCAATGAAAATGACACTTGCATGCGCTTATTCATCAATTCCTTGGAAGGAAAGGGTGAGGCCGACTTCTTTGAACTACCTCCTAAGATTTTGTCTGCTTGGGAGGAGTTAATATATTGGTTCAGATCCACTTATGGGCAATCTAAAAGCCTAGCTGAGAAGTTAATGGAATACAATAACGTTACCTACAAGGATGGTGAGACCATCAAATATTTAAACTTGTGTTTCACCAAGTTATACAATCAAATCCCCGAACTCATCCGCCCTCATAACCAAGCCGCTTTCATGCATTACTACAATTCATTACCTTCCCCCTACCATCATAGGCTTGAGTAAAAATTCATTGATAATCTCGGTTCCTCTCTGCATACTTGTTCAGAGTATGAAGAAAAGCTTGAAAGAACAGTTCTTCCCCATGGAGAATCAGTTAGACAGACGGACATGTTCGCCCTCTTACAACTAGTACAAGACATGAACAATCGTATGCTAGCGTTCGAGCGAAGGGGGACTGCTGTTATAGGAGAATCCCCCTGCGGACAAGTGGATTTCCTCTTGGATACTAGACCCCTATAACCAAGACAGAAAGGTGCTAATGTGGACACTGACATTCCTTTTCATGAAGCTAAACTATGCAAGGAAGAAGAAGAAGGAAAGGTAAATACCTTTACCGACATTTTTCCTTGCTTGATCCAGGCTGATCTTGATCTCCAAGTCTTTCAGAAGGTCCTGCAATCCAATGAGAAACAACAAAAAAACATTCTTCCTACTCTACCATGATTAGGTTCATAATAGATCTATCAAAAGAAACAAGTTCATGAAACATACACAAACTTAAAGGAAACGAGCCAATCACATATTTATATTAATGAAAACAGAGAAAAGTGCTTACAACCATGATGTAGATGCAACAGCTTCACCAAGCTCTCTTTGTCCAGACCCTTGCTCAAATAATCCACACACAAAATGATGATTCTTCAATGATATCTCCCTTATGAGATCATAATTTTGATGCCTTACAATGTCTCTATCAATATCACTCATGAGATCATAAGTTTGGTATCTCTAAAACTCCACATGCTTTTCACCATGAGAAGGCCTCCTTATATAAGCTTGGAGAGACCCAACCACCTTAGATATTATTCGGATAGGTTGAGGATTCTTCTCCATCAGTTGTGGATCCTCCCTAAGATGTAGCCTTGACCTCAAATTCGAATCCAACCAACTCCAGAGATGAGGGGGATTTTTCCCTGATTTTTCTCAATAGTCAAAGATCTCCTAAAACAGCCCAGCGCTCCTTCAAAAGGGTACACGGAGTGTTTAGACGCTCCCCCAAAGAATTCTATGGAGCGTTGGCACTCCCTGATAGTGGTTAGGGGAGCGCTGCCCAATTTTTCTCTAAAAAATCTCAGCACTCCCCCATAAGGGTGCACAGAGTGCTTGGAACGCTCCCCCAAAGAAGGTTAGGCAGTGTTGGCACTCACTAACAATGGGTAGGGGAGCGTTGGCCTCCAAAATTGACTTTTGAGTGGTTTTTTTCATGGAAAATGCTTTGTACTCTTCATCAAATGATTTCGCCTTCTAAAACCAGTCTTAAGTGTCCCTGTGATGTCGTTAGAGGCATGACATAGGCAATATGGCAGTACAATGTTTGCGACACTTATGGTCAAGATGCGACACTTGAGACACTTGTAATGACGATACTATTGATGTGAGTAATTTTGATGTGTAACAGATTGCCCCCCAAAGTATGAAGTTAGAAGACGAGAACTGATGACTGAAGTACTTTGTAGACTTTTTCAAGAAAGGGTATGGACTCAAAGAACCTGAAAGAGCTGAACACAACCATCAAACAAATATTATGACATGTTTCAAACCCAAGGCAGGCATACCTATGCTTGGGTGATAAAGACTTGCAAGTTATGGCCACCATAAACTACATTGTGGATCCATAATTGTATTAAAAAAAAAGGTATAGCCACCAAAGATACAATGTGGATCTATACTCCCATGACATGAACTAATCGTAGCCACGAAAAATACACAATGGATCTACGATATGACAAGACATAGCCACGGACCAATACAAAGCGGATCTATGTAATAGTATATGTGTCAATCTTCAAAAGAAACTTCGTCGCAACCTGGGAAAAGTATATATCAGAGTGATCACTCAACCCAGGGTCTTCTTACCGATCCCGATGTGGTACGAGTCTAACCATGTGGATATATGTCCTAATGTCAAATATGGTAGAAACCACTTGATTACTGGTCAATGAGGTAAATCGTTAACAAGTGCGAGGGAAATCACCATTGATGTCAATGATTCCCAAGGTACCCTAGTAGATTCCAGCGAATGTGATTATATGAGCTGAATTCAAACATTCATGGAATCACCCGATCAGGGGTCAATTATGTAAACCCATTGTTGGAAGCAAGGAGGCATGCCATTGAGTCATGCGGGTCCCAAGGTACTAACTGGTTTCTAAGTCTAGTTCTCGGATAATGTGTTGAAGTCGACAGGAACAAACTCATCAAAGGAGGGCCTTAAGGTATCCCCCATCAACGACACGAAACTGACACAGAGATGTAATTTCATGGATCAAATGAGCATGGACTGACACAGGTATTTGAAACAAGATATTTTTGATGGTTGACTCTCGAGGCAAATACTTCCCTTGAACACGAGGCACAATGACAGAAACATGACATGGACCAAAACATGATGATGCAATGGATACGATGACTTTCGTTGGGTGACCCAAAGGAGTAAAGAAACTTAGAGGATTGGTTCAGTGCAGAGGTTCAGCGGATTAAAATGTATGCAAAGAAAAACTGCCATGTTCAAGGGTGACTGTAAGAGTTATTGGTAATGTTCTCAAAAACTGCTTGGCTTGCTTCTTTCAATTTTTTCCCCATCCAGATAGACGAGTACCTCTTTTTAAATTTAACAGGCTCGAGGAGGGTAACACATGCTCGATATAACTCACCTTCGGTAAGTCCCTCTTCCTTTTTTCAACAAACTGGAAGAAGTAAGGGTTTGGTCCCGTATGGGCCCTTCAATGTATGATTGTTTAATGAGTCCAGAGAAGGAAAACTCGGTGATTTTTCATCTTTAGAGAGTCTGAAAAGAACTTATAGAAGACTCCAGTATTGTCCTTTTCGTAATGTTAGTCTCGTGAGGCCGAAAAAGAGATAAATTATCACTCGAAAGATGCCCTTTCAAACCTTTTAACGAGTCGGACAGGAAGCAAGATCACTCGGCAATGTTTTCATGTTTAGAGAGTCTGAAAAGAGCTTAAAGACGACTCCAAGGGATTCCTTTTTTGTATATCCATACGAGTCCGAAAAAGTGATAAAAGTGTACTCGGTTACATTCTCATGTATTTACAAGCACGAGAAGGAACAAAGACTAAGCTCTTTATGCCCCCATCTTGAAAATCTAGTGTCTTAACTCCAAAATGATCATGAAAGATTGGAGACATGCCCCCCCAAGCTTCAATTCATTCACCAACTTTGAGGTTTTCACCAATTTTTGTACTAGATGGAGAAAAAGGATATAGGTGGATGAAAAGAAGGTTCAAATACGAGAGATAACGAAAGAATCGACTCAACACCTACAAGATATGGCGAAAGACTCGACCTGACAAGAGAGGTGATTGTTTCATTTTTTAACGAGCTTGACACAATAAAAATAACTATGCTCAAGGCTCTAGGTTCAGTCCCCATACCTATGTTTCATTTTTTAACGAGCTTGCTACAGAGAGGAAAACTATGCTCATGGCCTCTCTTTAATTTTTTAACAATCTTGCCACAGAGAAAAGAAACTATGCTTGTAGCTTATGTTTCATATTTTAACGAGCTTTCCACAAAGAAGTGAAACTATGCTCGTGACTTATGTTTCATTTTTTAATGAGCTTTCCACGGAGAAGCGAAACTATGCTCATGATTTTTGCTTCATTTTTTAACAATCTTGCCACAGAGAAGCGAAACTATGCTCATGGACTCTTCTTGATCATGTCTTCCAAGAGGATAATGCTCTGGAAGGACACCATGGCAAGGGAAAAAACTTGGTCATGGCCTCTAAGAGATCTTCACTGGATGGAAGAAAATCACTTTGGAAGGAACACATGTCGAGGTCCGTGATAAGGGTAAGGAAATCAAGCTCCAATATCCCTACCGAAGAGATCACCATGTCAACTACTGGATCTAAGTCATCAGAAGTTGAAGGCATGGGAGATAATGCCACATAATTGACCTGTGGCAGGGGTGATACCGATTGCATATAAGACCCGTTTAGGGAGGTCATTGGGTTGATGGTCAATTTAGGGCCAACGAACTAAATTTGATCAATAGTCACCATTATTCCATCGTGAGGTAAATATATCACACGAAAGAGAGTGGACACAATAGCTTTCATGGCATAGACATAATATCGCCCAAGGAGTAAATCAAAATCCAAGGGGTCCTGGACTACCATAACATCAATAAAGACAGTTTTCCCTCTGAAAGTTGCAGGAAAATAATAAAGGATCCCTAAAGGGTGACTAGTTCTTCTATTAAAAGCAAACATAGTCTGGTTAACCGACACAAGCTGAGGATAACCCAAAGCTTTCCAAGCAATAGAGGAAAAAATACTAACAGATGAACCTTCATCTATCAATGTCTGAGGAATGACCTCACCACAAACCTATAGTGTAATCTTGAAAGGAATGTGAGAGGGAAGACGAGGTCCAATTAGCACACCCCAATCAAAAAGGATGGCCTCATTACTTGGAGGGGGTTTCACGGGAGAAGGAGGAATTCCCGCCAGCATGGTAGATTATGTATCAACGAGAAAAACGTGGGCAGTATTGGGTTTACTCTCTAGTGGGAGAGTAGGATCGATTGATAAAGACATCAAATCGACCACTTGGGTTTCATTCTCCAAGGGGAAAATGGGGTCGACAGGTGGAAACAGATCAATCACTTGGGTTGCACTCTCTAACGAGAGAGGGAGATTAACCGAAAATGGGATTGGATCAATCACTTTGTCAACTGGTTCAACTAAGGACGTGACCAGATTGACGACATGATCAATTAGACTGGCCGATGAAGGGACCAGAACAAACCCTTTGGCACTCGTCAGAGGAGGAGTGGGATTGACCAATGATGGGACTGGATCAGTCACTTGGGTTTCACTTTTCAGATGAAAAGTGGGGATGATCGATGATGGAACTGGATCAGCTACTTTGGTTAGTGGTCCAACCGAGGATGAAACTAGATTGACCACCTAATCAACCGGACTGACCAGGGATGGAACCGGATTGACCATTCCATCAACTAACGATGTGTTGGGGGAAATCTTACGATAACCAGTTGGAAGTTGAAACTTTTCCAAAAGAGAAGAAGCCTCGATCATACGAGGACAAAGGTGAGAGTAATGGCCACCTTTTCATAACATGCAAGGGAATTTGAAAGTTGTCTTCTTCTTAACATCCTTAATGTCACTAGTTGATGGGGTATCACCAGAATGACCAGCAGGGACCAATGACGTGGAGGACCAAATTTCTAAGACCTTGGGAATACTAGGGAAATCCCACAGAAAATGGTCACCCTTACAAAGATTGCAAGGGAATTTGGGTTTCACATTCTCTGTTGTAGTCTGGCCAATATCATCAACACTCCTGATACTATTAACAGTAGTTGGTTTCTTGGATCCAACATTTGATATGGTTGGAGGCTTGGTCATTTTCGGGTTCTTCTTCTTCTTCTCTTTTCATTAATTCTTCTTCTTATCAACCTGGCTACTTGCTTTAGAGCTTTCACTAGGCGAAGAAGGAGAAAGGGAAGGAGATTTAATGGGTGAAGAAGGCGAAAAGTCAACATGAGGTTGATGTGTGGGTGGTGTGCTTACATCTAAAGCACCTACATTCGATATCATCAGAGTGGAAAACAATCATATTGGTAACCCAATTGTGAGACCTGGAAGCCTCAAAGTAGCGATGTAAGGAGGACCAATGTTTCCATAAGAAGGGAAAACAAAGGTTTCCCCTGGCAAAGGGGTTTCTTCATTGGTCATTCCGGGAACTGACGACATAAATATAAAGATCCAACCTAGATACTGCTAGGGATAAAAAATAGCACACGCTAAAAATCTAGTAAGCAAGCAAAAAAAACCTTCTCAAAATGAGCACACTAGTTGGTGATGAAATCCAACGTCACGGGAACAAAGTAAGAAGGGGTTGAGATAGAGCGGGTGGAAAAGTTACGTTGGCGACATGCTTAACGGATTTACACCCTAGTGCAATCTCCCACACATAATCATGGGTATACCCTCCAAGGATCCCGAGTGAGTCTAGCCAACGTCGATTCCAGGTACGGTGAAGACTTTCCCCTCCACAGTCACCTTGTGTAAAGACCCTAAATAGATAGGCCACTAAGGTTACCAACTACTACAGTGATTCCTAGGGAAATAGTTGACAGTCTGATCCATGCGCAAGGGCAGGGTATCGAGCCCGAAATCAAATTGAAAGGCTTCCACTCATCATTTTAGGTATACCTTCAAGCGACCCCCATAATACACGCAATCTCTACACCAAGACCAACAAAGTAGGGTGAGTAACTCTGCTAGTCTCGATGCGACCTCAGGTTTGACCCTTGTGTGAGAAGGGCTTCCCGGGACAAAATGTAGCAATTGGATTTCACCACTCCCTAACACAAGATCCTATGTTTGTTTGCAATTTTGGAAAGTTATCTTTCACACCTATTCCAAAGCCCTACAACTAATCTAATGTAGGTTTTCTACCAAAAAATGTAAAAATGTCTAATCAATTTTAGTTTAGCACTTGATTTTTAAGGTTGTTGTTACTCAAAAGGAAAATGGCATGGACAATATGGTGTTTTGACAGACTCGAAATTTATGCAAAGAGATGAATATGCAATATTTTCATTTCGATGAAAGCTATGCTACGAGAAAGAGAAAGCATTCATCATTCCAGATGCACAATGTCCCAAAATGCCAAAAAACATGCAATTTCGCTACTTCAAATGCAAGCTAGTTTCACTACCCAAAAGCAAGAATGCATTTATCTTCTTTGTTTGATTATGATGTATACAGAAAGTAAATACAAAACCTTAAATGCTCCACTACTTTCAATCAGGAGAAAGAGTCCTATGCAGATGAAAAAGACACGAAGCAAAAGGGATACAAACAAAGCATGCACTCAAGGCAGTGAGGTATGAAAGAAAACAAGTAGAAACTTGTTCTAACAAGCAAGAACATTGTCAAGGATTCTACAACCAATCAAGCATTCAAGGAACACAAATAAAATGCAGGGAAGAATCCAAGAAAAGATAGGGAGAAAGAGAAATCACTCAAAACTATCCTGACAAAAAGCAGTTGGAAAAGACAATTTCACATTTCTAAAGAAGGTTTCAAGCTCTAAGCAATACAATAGGGAGTGATAAGCATAAAATAACATCAAAAACCAATCAAAACAACTTCACAAACCAACCACAGACTTTGGGTAAAGATCTCTACAAAAAAGGTTGCAAAAGACTGAGCAGAAGAAGGCAAAAACTCTCAAAAAAGAGACTAGCGCTCCCACAGAAGGGTGTAGAGAGTGTTGCAACGCTCCCTAAGATGTTGTAGGGGAGTGATGGCACTCTGGTATGGCCTACAGGGGGGTGTTGGTCCTCCCAGAAACTTAGAAAAAGATCCAAAAACCATGCAAAATCTCACCCATAATGCATGAAAATTGGTGAATTTGCTAGTGATGGTAGGAGAAGGCATATGAATGATGAAAAACCAATAATTTATTGGGAAAATGACCTCAAATATCAAATGCAATAGTGCATATATCTTTGAGTTCTTTAATACAACTTTCGTACCATCAGATAAAGGAGAAAGCGGCAAATCGACTCTAATTCTCGAAAGAAGAAGAGTGACTCAAAGTAAAGAAGAAAAATGTCAAAAGATCCAAACAAAAGTATAATAAATTCTTAGAAATGAAGGTGTTGAAATCCAAAACAAGGATACAGTGAGGTTGTAATAACTCTGAGCAGATGCAAATAGAAAAAAATGGACTCAAAGACCAATTCCCCACAAGATTTTCCTTAGAAAAAGGGCAGCGCTCTGGTGTTAAGGGCACCAGAGTGTTGCAACTCTCTGTGGAATATTTCCAGGCAACGCCAGCGCTCTAGTAGTAGAGGCAGGGGAGCGCTAGCCTCTCAAACTTTAGAAAAATGCCCAGAAAGGGAAAATTTCAGGCAAATTCATAAATCCAAAGTGTATGGGATGAAGTAAAGAGCCAATCAACACACCTAAGAATTTGAGACATGGTATGGATTCATATAAAAGTGAGAAAAGGCCAAAACAAGACCTAGGAAAGGAATCAAAACTCAAATTTCCTCCCCAGTGGAGTTGCCAATTTTTGTTACAGGAGAATCCCCCTGTGGATAAGTGGATTTACTCTTGGATACTAGACCCCTATAACCAAGACAAAAAGGTGCTAATGTGGACACTAACATTCCTTTTCATGAAGCTAATCTATTCAAGGAAGAATAAGAAATAAATATAAATACCTTTACCGACGTTTGTCCTTGCTCGATCCAGGATGATCTTGATCTCCAAGTCTTTCATAAGGTCCTGCAATCCAATGAGAAGCAACAACAAAACATACTTCCTACTCTACCATGATTAGGTTCATAATAGATCTATCAAAATAAACAAGTTCATGAAACATACACAAACGTAAAGGAAACAGGCCAAGCACATATTTATATTAATGAAAACAAAGCAAAGTGCTTACAACCATGATGTAGATGCAGCAGCTTCACCAAGCTCTCTTTGTCTAGACCCTTGCTTAAATAATCCACACACAGAATGATGATGCTTCAATGATATCTCCCTTATGAGATCATAATTTTGATGCTCTACAATGTCTCTATCAATACCACTCATGAGATCATAAGTTTGGTATATCTAAAACTCCATATGCTTTTCACCATGAGAAGGCCTCCTTATATAAGCTTGGAGAGACCCAACCACCTTAGAGATTCTTGGGATAGGTTGAGGATTCTTCTCCATCAGTTGTGGATCGTCCCTAAGATGTAGCCTTGACCTAAGATTCGAATCCAAACAACTCCAGAGATGAGGGGGAATTTTCCTTGATTTTTCTCAACAGTCAAAGATCTCCTAAAACAGCCCAGCGCTCCCTCAAAAGGGTACACAGAGTGTTGAAACGCTACCCCAAAGAAGGCTAGGGAGCATTAGCACTCCCTAAAAGTGGTTAGGGGAGTGCTGCCCAAATTTTCTCTAAAAAATCCCAGTGTTCCCCTAGAAGGGTGCACAGAGTGCTTGGAATGCTCCTCCAAAGAAGTTTAGACAATGTTGGCACTCCCTAACAGTGGTTAGGGGAACGTTGGCCTCCAAAATTGACTTTTGAGTGGTTTTCTTCATGGAAAATGCTTTGTACTCTTCATCAGATGATTTCTTGTTAAGAACCAAACATCAATATAGCATAGAAAAACCTCAAGAAAAGTACTCAACGCCTTGAAAAAGAGATAATATCTGATAATAAGCCTCTTCGAGGGGGCAACCTCCTTTTAC